>VWYI01022071.1:0-23268 GCA_013399455.1 Anthoscopus minutus
TTTGTTCTCAAACCAGTACACTTTCATATACCTTTACAGATACATGAGGAAGAAAATATTTTGGCCATGGTGTTAGATGAAGACAGTGAAGGATCAGATTAGAACATTATTCTGTCCTGGTGTGTGACAAGAAATTATGGCATTTGCAGTCAAATGGAATCAGGATTAAAATCCATAAAAAAGCTGGCTCCAGCCACCTACAGATTGGGATTTAATATTGTGATGTTACAATGAATAACTGAAAAGCCTTGAATGAAAAAATATATATTATTATTAGGTGAATTATTATTATTATTATTATTATTAGGTGAATACCTTTGTAGCATATACCTATTAAAACCATACTAAAGGCAGTTATCCAGTGGAGCATAAAACTGATATAGAGCTCTGATCACAAGTGTTATTTCATTGAAAAGAGCATGCTCTTGTGCTTAGCAGAGCTCCTGAGCCATAAAGAATACAGAATTCTAAAGATCACCAAATTATAAACTTCAGTGATTTCTGACATCCTTCCTATGCTCTCTCAGTCACTGCAATAAGATGACCCTGATTTAGCAGATATGGGATATTTCCTTTAATTTAGTTAAAATTAGGAGATGGAGTCAAAGTAAAAACTCCACTGTGATACCCCTAGCTCTGACTGCACATATTCTGAGATGCTTAGGTGGCAGCAAGACCAATGCACTTCTGTAGCTGTAGCTGTAACCTACAGCTGGGAGGTCCCAGAGGTGCAGGTGGTAAAGGAAGTGGTTTGAGGTTGCTCAGGGTGCAGATTGTCTGCCTGAAAGACAATGGAAACGGTAGGACTGGGGATGGCCAAACTCTCCCTCTGAACTGACTTAAATGAGCTCAGCTCTTCCTATGCTGACAAAAACTAGTCAGCATACTGAAAGCAAGTTTCTGGATATGAGACATCCAAGGTATTATTGATTAAAAAGGGATTTAAGGGTGCCATATTATAGATACAGGATAAACACCTACTTGGAGAAATCCAAGGACACTTAAATTTTTCTGGTTTCAAACTTTAGTTTAAATCACAATTTTTAAACAATAAGCCATAAACTTCAGTTGTTTGAGTGCTGTCTGGCAGGAAAATCTGATTATTGCCAGTTTGCTCTTTGCAGCATGGAAGATTTGCAGGATGAAACAGTGGTCTCCTAGCAACCACAGATCCTCTAAAATCTTCTCTTTGATAGTTCTTAAAATACGTTAATGCCACTAGATACTGCAAAACAAAACATTGGGAGCCACACCTAATGAAAGGAGGAATTTTGGTTTATATCTTCAGTCCAGAATAAGAGTGTGCTAGTCAGCAAGAGTTCTGACAGTGACTCAATCCAGTTTGGGTTCTAACCATTTTTGTTTTAGATCTGCATTACTAAATCCCAGTAGTGCAAATGCTTATACCAATAATTGCGTGCCTTAGTAGTCCCAGAGAACTTCATGTGACTATTTATTTGTTTAATTACTTCCTGGACTGAAGATTTACTGTCTGAAGTTTAGTGGCCAATATTTTAAAGGACTGCTGCTCTCTTCCCCTGATTATCTACAGGCATCTTATTAGGAGATTATTCTCTGACAATTTTTTATACACATGCTGAGAAAAAAAGAATTTAAATCTTGAAAGCATAGTTCAAAGTTCACATTCTAATGGGAGATTTTGATTCAGCAATTATCTTGTCCTCAGGGCATCTACAGAGTGCCTTACCCCTCCAAAGTGCAGTAAATCTTTCAGGGTGAGGCCCTGAGAGCAGGAGAGAAATAAACACCAAGAAAGAATGTTAATCAATTCAAACGCCTACTACGAGGGACAACTGCAGTGGTGTGCCAACAGACATCAAAAGGGCTACACAGATGTAAGCCAGCCCAGGATGCAAGACTCTGCATTTAATGTAGAATCCCAAAGGATTTATTTATGCTGCTGCTTTGCTATTTTTAATGAATGAAGCAGGAAGGACCACAGTGCCTGGCAGAACTTATTGTAAGGGAGTGAAATTCCTATTTCTGAAAAATAAGGAGAATTCACAAATTATTTTTTTTGTCCCCCCTCAACCATGCCTTTCTGAAAAGACAAAAAAATTAAACAAAGAACAAACTGTTTGAAATAGCTTCTCAGGAATCTCAGAATTAACAAAGATTTATCTTCTTATATGGAGCTGAGCTATAAAGAACACGTGCACGCCAAGTCTCTGTAGGGCAGTTGAGATAGTCAGACAATGTACAACATTTCTCATCCATTTCTATTATTCAACAATAATAGTGTCATAGAATCTCATTAGTTTGGTCTTTTATGTCCATTATAGAGGCTTCACAAAGAGGAAAAAGGCTTTTCCTTATTCCTTTTATAGGCAAAGGAACTGACCATTTGTGGTCACAATATCTGCTTGGCTTATTTTAGAGAGAAAAAAGAGTTGATAGAACAGAAGTGGAGCATTTGAGAGGCAGTATCTTGTCTATCTCCTCCAGTGAAGCCCTGCCTGAGCTCTTGAGTGCAAGAAGGGAACTTTCCTTCTTAAACTTAACTTTCCTGTTTAAAGCATTTCTATTTGTAGCATATTGAAATGAGCTGCCACTAATTTCTATGCATGTAATCAGTAAGCAAAGCTGCAGCAAAGTGGAGGGGGATTCTCCAGGTAATGAAGTTCTCCATAACTGAGGACTATGGCCTTCTTTTGAGTAATTGTAAATAGGTATTTCTAGATCTAGATTTCTTAAACTGCTAAGAAATATTGCAGATATCTGATTGTGTCCTTGTATGGAGATCTCACATTCAGAATCTTTTTAGAAGTTACTGCAAAGGCAAGAAAATATCTTTCTGTGTGTTCACTGGTGCGTGCTGCCACTCAGATGATTATTACAGCGGTCCAAAAGGAAAGCTGTAGTACCCTGAACTCTCTCCTCTAAGTCAACTCCCATGCCCCCAGCCTTGGAAACAGCAGTAACTACTCACCACCAGTTGTACCTGCTGGGGGGGATAAACAGACTCCCTCATGGATTTCTGTGTTGCAACTTCCCCCAGTTTCTCCTTTCCCTGCTCCTCCCTGGAGACCCATTCCCTGGAGAGCAATTCCCTCAGCCCAGCCCTTAGCCCCGGCCCTACCCCTTCCCCTTTATAAGCAGCCTGCAGCAGAGGTCACTCTTTTCCTGGCCAGGTTTCCCTGCAGTGACTGTGACACCTTGCTGGAATAAAACTCTGCAGAGAGCCTTTCTGTGCCTCTGTTGCTGAGCCAGCCTGGTAGGTGCTGAGTGGAGGTTTGACTGAGTTGCCTGAATGTTAACTCACCTCGCTTCTCCACAGCTGAGGCTTGTTGGGAACAGATATAAGGCAAGGAGCTCCTACCATTCCAACACCCACATTTATAGAAAGCTTTTTACAAACATTATTGATTTATAAGTGAGGTTATAGCAAAAAATAAAGATTGTAAACAGGGTTAAAATGTTTCTCTCTTTTTATCCTACCTCCCAACTAGCAAAAAATGAAGACAGAATTTCATGGCTGCAAAGAAACACCTTTTTTCTCTATTCCACAAGACTTTGTTTCTTTATGCCTGCATCACTGTTTAGCACAATAGTACAGCTTGTCCTCAAGTTTGATTTCTTGTTATAAGGCAGAGAGATTATGTAAACTGTCCTCTTTTGTGACTCCATATTATTTCTGAGCCACAGACCATATGTGAAGCAGTGCTATTGACCAAGGTCAGTCAGCCACCTATTCACATCCCAGGTGGCTGCTGTTGAGACTAGAAAAAGGGACTGAAAGATAAGGAGAGCCCATCAAAAGGCTATACAGAGAAGAAGAATGGAGAGGTATCAAATAATGACAGCTTACACCTGCAAACTTGTCATGTTGCACTAAATAAATTTGTAAGAGAAGTATTACTTTAAAATTGTGTTGTCCAGTACTTTGCTAGGCTAATGGTTTTCTGATGAATACCTGACAAAGAGTTGGGGAGCAGAGGTTCTCACTTTTCCCAATCTGCAGAGACATTATAAAACTGCTCTCTTTCTCAGGAGGTCAACAAAATACTGAGTATTTGTAGAAGAAATACTTTTAATACAGGCCAGGGAAGGTTCTCTTTACCAAGTGTCAATGGAAGAGACTGAGCAGAGTCACATCAGAGTGACTTCAGCCAGTGTCCCTGACTTCTGGATGGATACAAATGGAAAAAGAGTGGGAGTTGAGCAGATTTTGCTCCACTGACATCAGAACTTCTGTTTTGAGAGTGGGTTTTCTTCAGCTGTTACTATTTCAAAGGGACTGGGCATATTTTGAACTGCGTTATGCCCATCACGCTATAGAAGAAGGGCAGGTTTGTGAATCAGAAAGACAAATGTGTTGGGATGAACAAGAACAATCACTCACAAAGACTCAGGGATATTGCGTAGGCTTGGAGAAACAAACATCTAAATGGGATCCTAATAAATTAATGAACAGTACTTTATAAATAGTGCCACTGCATGCTGGATTTCCAGTCAAGGTTAAATGAAGACAGAGTGACTGACTTATATTACGAAGTCAGCCAAAAAGGGAGACTGTGATTCAAGAAGCAAAGAAACCTTTTTAGAAACCTTGATTCAATTTCTTCATCTACTCCACATTTCCTTTCCAGTAAGGTTATTGAACACTACTATTGATAGATAAATAACTGCATTCATATGTGGAGGTTTAGGATCTAAGTGTCCATCTATCCTCCAATTTACAGCTTACCAGAACTATAAACATCACTGTTTCTTCCTGTATATTTATGTCACAATCATGCATTGACAATTGCAATCATAATCTTATTTCAGTTAGGAAAGCTGTATTATTTCTGCACTAATTTAGTGAAAAAGACAAGGATAATACAACTAATATTCAACTAGTTAAACTCCATAAACTGAAATATATTTTGTATCTGTCAAAGGTTTTGTTTTGCATTTAAATTGATTTTTTGTATCAAAGACGTTGCTGCGGTTCAAGACTTCATCTAGTTTCACAAATCTTGCTTTTCACCTCATTCTTTGAGTGACAATGAGACTACTCAGGAGATAGACTTCTGTCTTAGTGTCTCTGTATTGATAGCTGTAAAACAAATATTGTAAACAGAACTTCACAATGTCACAAATAGGGAGAGAGAAAAAGAGCCAAGGACTGTGAAATCTTCAGAAGCAAAAGAAGATGGACTCAGTAAAAAAACCCACAGGCAGTGTTGTATTTGTAAAACACTTATACCTGACTATGGCAAGGAAATGGGGAATTAAATTAGGTATAAATTAAACTGAAGGCACATTTATATTGGTAGTGGTCATTGGTGTGACAACACCACTGTGAATATAAAGCTGTAAAATAACAGTACTTGTCTGGAATTAAACAAAGGGAGACTATGCATCTGCCAAATGCTTTGCAGTGAAGTAGAAAGCATTTGTAGGGCTGAGGATCTGCCTGAGACATCAGTCAGAGATAGGCAGATCAATAAATAATAAAGCATATAAGCCCCTATGAGTTATGTAGCGGTAAATATTTTGGGTGACCAAAATAGAAAAAGTCACGGGGAGAACTTCAGGCTAGAGAATTATTGTTCCATACAGTTGTACATTTCTTCTTCAAGCAGTGAAAACATGAAGAACTCAAGTAAGAGAACCAGAGAAAGGATAATCACCAGTGTGGCAGAATACAGAATACACTGAATCAAAAGAATTATATGAAGCATGAAGTAAAGGGCAGTGAGATAACTAACTAAAACATGTAAGAGTTAAAATGAGCATATCTGAGAGATCTAGAAGAAGCAAATGTAAAGTATAAGGCTTAGCAGAAAAAATCTTAGAATATAATATTATGACATTTTTGAAATCAACATACCAAGATACTTTTTTCATGAACACTGTAGAAAAATGTCAGAGCCAACCAAAGAAAGCCCTTATGATATCCTTTTACAACTGGGAAAGGATCTAAATTTACAGACTGAAATTCTGGTTCTATTGATCTCTTGTGTGATTTTTGCTGTTTGATGCAACTGTTTCCAGAATTCCTTCCAACAGGCATATTCCTCTAGGATGGAGAATTCACTTTAACTTCAATTTTGGAATTAGTATTTATCAGTGAGAAGATGATATCACTCTTCTCTCTCTTAAACCAAAGGGAATAGCAAGGATTTGGCTGTAAGCCTGTACTTCAGACATCACTAGAGAAGGGCTGTTTGGATCATCTCTTTAAGGCTGCAGTGAGGCCAGGGTAGCATCATGGCTGTGACTACAAAGCCAAATGAACCCTCTTAAAGAAATATTTCATGCTGCCGGGTCATTATTTCAAAAAGAAAATCTGCTTTTTTCTCTTTAGAGCAATAACTGACACACATGAAATGAGCTAGTCAAGTTTTATAGGTAGAATTCATACATTTTATTACACCAGTTGCTACATTTCTGAAAAGCAAAAAGAAAAGCCATGGCATCCTTGCAACTTTGTTTGTGAGAGACAAAGGTTTAAACACAAAGAGTCTTCATTGCTATTGCTTTCTTACCCCAGCTGTATCACTTGGCCCAACAGAATTTCGCTTGTTCTGCAAACATCATCTGCTTATATACTTATACTGTGAAATCTAGAATAACTCTGCAAAAATGTATGGCACGGATTTCTATCCTTCCATATTTTTCTTCCACTGTATACAGTTGTGTTTAGCTTGATGATCACCTAAAATTTCCTTCCTTTCTAGTTTTCCACATCAATGATCTCCAGAGTTGTGTTTTGGAATTCAATGCTCCTGGTATCGTAACATCTAAACTAAAAGTCTTATCCTTAATGTTCCACAAGAAAATGAATGAAGTGACAGTGAATGATTGAAGAAGAACTCATAAGTAGGAACTAACTTTCAAATTCCTGCCAGGTAGAATTTGGATTATGCCTTGCTGCCTGGGGATTTATATACCTTCAGATAAATGTCTAACTTCACTTTGATTCCTATTGATCTTTTTAGACCTTCAGGTTGTTTTGTGACAATAAGCTCCACATGTAACTTACTCTATTTAAAAATCACTTTTGATCAGTTTTGATCTTATTGCCTTTCTCTGTCATTTAAGTCTTTCTTTCTTGCATTATGAAAGTAGAAAGTGGAACACCTGACAATCATTTTTCTACCCATGGTTTTGTATATGTTTCTCCTAAACATAATGCATTCTTTTTGCTGTCTCTTCCTAAAGGAGTCTTTTAACTTTTAGTTCATCTTTCCTAAAAGCTTTCTGTCTGATTGTTGCTGGCAAGGTGATGATCAGAATTCTTTTCTGTGCTCTAGAGCACAGTTACATGGTCAGAAAAATTACATTTTTCTCTGCCTGTATAGTGTTTTGCAGTGTTCAGCAGATCTTACACTGGGGTTTCCATGAGGATTTTTTTGTTCCTGTCTTTTCCCACATAATAAATTTAGACTTCTTGTCACCAAGCTCACTTGGATTTGTTTATTTTGAACTTTGCCCTATGCTCTATCTTCCAGGTCTGTTAGCTCTCCTTGAAATCTTTTATCTACTGATTTTTCTGAATAAGTTTGTACATTTTGGGGGCTTTTTCCTTCACTTTTTTTCTACTTTTCCTACACTATTGCTCCAGTATGACTCAGCAGTCCCTATGTTAACCTATTAGCCTTTAACTTTTAGTAACCTTTTTGAACATTTAGTCTTAAAATATATTTTTTTGTTATTTGTTTCGAATGACAAAAATTTTACTTCTCTCTTACTCATTTCTGACTTCATTCAGCTGGTACACACCTACCAAATACAGCAACTTGTATGACTTCGAGAACAGTGACTTTAAGAAGCTTTTGAGAAGGAAGAATTGGAGAAATACATACCATTCAGCCTTGTCTTCTGGTCTGGTACAGCCATGGAACATATATTCTTTGAATTAATTTCCACACATGAGTTTCTTCTATCACAGGATAATCATGTCTTTCTTCAATGGCACCCTGGTTTTTTTTTTCAGTCTTTCTAAGCCTTTACTTTCTTGCTTAACTCTGTGCACAGAGGTGAATATAACTCTTTAACCTCCTATCCCATTTAAGTTTCAAACCCAAGGTCATGTTAGATTCTTTTCAGCTAAACAGAACTCCTTAATCCTCAGCAGACTCTGTTTTACAGTCTCCTAGTCTAAAAGTATGATCTTAGCTTCCTACACCTGTATGTATAATTGTATCATTGACTGTTTAAATGTTCTTCCAGTAAGTTATAAGTGAGATCACTCTGTCCTGACATCATTGTTTTCACACTGTAAATGTTTGCATTACCCATGAATTAATCATAAAAGGTTTTCCTCATATCACCAATGAAAAAGCTTAATACTCTTAGACCTGATTTTTCAGATCCTTGTAAGGTGATTTCTTTTGAAACAACTTTCTAAAGAGTCCCTTTTAAAGAGTCTGTTTTGTATGCACTGCAAAAGTGTTTTATTGCCATAGTATAGCTCCATACATTTTTCAAAAGAAAACATCATGTCATATTAAATCAAATATCCATAAAAGACTGTTACAGCTGCTCTTTCAAATTCATCAGTCCCTAAGGGAGCTTTGGCCAGTGTGAAGCTGGCATTGTCTATAGGGATTGCATCATTACAGTACTTTTTATCAGAGTGATGACATTCTATAGAACTTTGAAAAATACCCAGTTTAATTATTTCCTTCCAACCTGCTGTGATTATGCAAGACTCAAACTGAGAAATCAGCTGTTACAATTACTTAGCATCATAAGCTGAGACTCAGGCTCTGTGAGGACTATGCAATGCCATCTTTTGGGGGTGTCCTTTGGTCCATGCTGTTAAGACTGGGGACTTAACTGAAGCACAGTGTGCTTCCTTCTCCAATGGACAGCGGTGTTTTCCTTCGCATGAAAAGAGTGACAGGACAGCGGTAGCAGAGGGAATACAAACCAAAGTCTCAAAAGGTATAAAATAAGGATTACTGAGCACTGGAATGCTTCAAGCTTAACTTGGCTGCCAGGCTGACCAGTTCACAAGTGATGAGATTCTAGAGAAACATCATTGTTTTTGTCCTGGGAATCAATCCCAAAGATAGTCCTCCAAGCAGTACCTGTTGCATACATCTCATCCAGTTTGAGAATACAACTCAAAGAATGGGGATAAGTGGTGACTCCATGAACAGGTGAGTACTTTCCTGCCTGTGTTGGTTGCATTGCCTGACACATCAGGAAGCACACTCTCCCACACTGAGTGTTTGCAAGACTGAGTTCTCGAGCCCTACTGCTTTGCCTTTGACTTCACATCTCAGTAATGAGTAGTTCCACAGTGACCATGATGCATAATACATTGATAATAACAGCACAAATATCATTAGACTTCCTACTTACAGTATTTGTCATAATCTCTAAATCACATTTTTCCACAAATAAATAAAACCCAGTGATGGATAATTTCAGGCTTTTATGTCAAAAGTGCACAAAGAGCTATAATTCTTTAAGCACTTGGGTTTTGTTTTCCCTCCCGAGTTCTCTTATAATATTTCAAGAGGTAAAGCATTAATATAAAACAGTGATATGGTTGTCAGTTGACTTTTAATGTATTTTAATGGAGAGAGGTAGAAATGCATCACTGAATAAAATGAATTTATTTGAAGTACTTTAGGCCCAAGGTGAACATGCAATACCCCATTGCACTAGTGGTAAATAAAAAATTCAGAACTATTAAAGAGAAGCAGAGCTGTGAAAAAGGTCTACTAGATCAGGTATTTGAGGAAATACAGATGACAACTGGAAAATATTTTAATGGTGCACACCTATCCTCTGTGAAGGCGATGGATGACAATGGAAAGCAAGATAATAAAAAGGTATATTTATTTCTCCCAGTAACAAGTTCTGCTGCACTTCTACCACATTTTACAGTTGATCCACACATGGTAATTTAACTGCAAAACTGCATTACAGGGGCTTGAGTGCTGTACTTGACATAGAAATGTAAGATATTTTTAACTCTGAGCTATAAAAGGAAAGTGCAAATATAGAAAGTCTGTAACTGAACTAAGTCTGAACTACAACAGCTTTGCAGGCTGCAAGTCCTGCCAGTTCTGGCTGGCAGAAAAGGCACTGGCTGCTGGAAGACTCAGGACAAACCTGAGAAAAGACAGTAAAATTTGCCATGACATGCAGTCATTCTACATAGATCAAAGTTTTCAGGAGTTGACTGAGCATTGACATTATAGATGGCCCTAATTTAATTTATTAATAGGAGTAGGTTGGAGGGTTACCACGCCTGGAGGTGTTCAAGAGGTATCTAGATGTGGTGCTTGGTGATGTAGTTTAGTGATTTAGGGGTTACAAGAGCAGTGAAGGGCTTAATGGTTGGACTAGATGATCTTAAAGGTCTCTTCTAATTTTGAGAATTCAATGTTTTTATTATTCTATTTTATTTTTGTTGCATCCACCCCAACTGGAATTATGTAAATACAAAAGAATAATTTCTTCGGGAAAGAAATTTGGATGGCACACAGAGGGTTTAACATGTTCATAGATTTACATTCCCTTAAAAAGACCAAGGAAGACAGCCTAGCAGATTTTATTTTTTGCACATCCAACACATTTGTTGGAAAATCCTTGCATACTAAATTCCCAGTGAATTTCCCTAGAAGGCACATTAGTGCCATTCCTAAGGTTTATAGAGCTGATGCCCTAATCTGGAAGAAAATTAATGGGGTTATGTGATAATAGGGTGTAAGTGTCTTTGGAAATAACCAGTCTTAGCAGTCTGGAGCTAAAAACTATCAACTGCAATACAGAAATTTTCCTTCCAACAAACTGAAGCAATTGAGAAGCTCATAATTCCCTAGTTACCCTAGAGGGACATATCCATGTTTTTGTAGAGTTCTATTATGACTAGGAGATTCATAAGCTACGCTAAGTGTGAAATAATAAAAAGGTATTAGTGATACAATTCATTGTCAATCTATGTGTTCTGGTTAAAAAAAAAGGTGTACAGTTTGTGGAAACAGGTAATTCTTTTGGTGAATGTGTATAGAATTTAGTTGACCTGGGAACGACACATGCAAAACTGCCCACTAAAAAAGGACTGCTCACTTTAAATAATTTTAGGAAACTGAGAAATGAAATAAACATATACTCATGTCTTGGAGTACTAGGGCAGTAAGCACCAGATTCAGTTGTCCTGTGCTGCAAGAGGGGCTCAAGCAGTGCTATACCTTTACCTTGCTGGCCAGACTGCCCACAATGTTCACAGACTATCCCAGGTGGGAATGGACCCATCAAGGTCACTGAGTCCAACTCCTGGCCCTGCACAGGACACCCCAAAACCACACCAGGTGCCTGGGAGCATTGTCTAAACACAGCTTGGTGCTGTGTCCACTTCTATGGGGAGCCTCTTTCCATTCTTAGTTGTTTTCTCTCAGATATAAAGATTGTATCATATTCTAACACTCATCATAATGTAATTATCTATTTAATTATCTATTTAATTATCTATTCAAGAAAAGATCCCATGTTTTCAGTGGCAGGCTACATCTTAAAAGTTTTTAATAAAAACCAAAGCAAGGCATAAACACTTCAGAATAGCAAGAACAGAAACACTCCTAAATATCATAGATTTGATAAGTACTACAGGGAGTTAGGAAAAACTTCCAGCATGCACTAGAATAAGGATTCTTAATTTTTCGAAGGATGTTTTTGCAACACATCCATTTTATGAGAGGATCTTGAAACACTAAACAAACTGATTAAGAGTTATTTTTATTTTGCAGCTGGAGAAACTGAGGAACTGCCAAATTTGACCCTTACCCAAAGTTATACAATAAACCACTGGAGACAATTGTAATAAAAGCCACTCTTATTCCCTATAAATCAGTATCTAAATTTACCTACATTTTACCACAATGTTTGTCTGGAAAATAATTGTTGGCACAATAACTAACACTCGGCACTTGAGCAGCTGTGGTGTTAACATTTGTTGTTCCACAGAAAGCAAGCTTTTAAAAGACATTTGTTAGCCAGTTCTTCCTGACAAATTACAGCAACGTATGTGCACTTTCATAAAATTCCATTACAGTTTACAGGACATATACTAATATTTATTATAGCTATTAGGCTTCATAATTTTGAGAAATGTAAAAATCAAGATATTGATCTGTGGTAGTAAAATAACTGAGTTACAAGAAGACTTACCTCTTGTTTTTCTTCTGATGATAGAAGTTCATTAAGAGTGGAAAATACTTAATCCCTGCTTGTCATGATGTGTAGCTAATTATTGTGTTATTAAATAATGACTCAGCCAGAAATATTCTTTCTTCCTTCTCATCTGGAAGAACTTGAAAGCTTATGCAACGAGAAAGTGAAAGCTGAAACTTTCTTCTCAGCATCCCACTCTTTGTTACTTACATTTCCCAATGTGGAGGAGAGATGTATTTCCTTCAAGGAAGGAAGGAACATTTAAAATGTGAATGAATACAAATACAAGAAGAGCAGGAAACCAACCACAGCTGTCAATACACAATTTATAGAGCTGCAACACTGCTGGGGTAATATCAGTCAGAGATGCAATCACCTGTAAAAGGAATTCCTGCAGACCTGAGCTCAGAAATGAGATATTAGCTATGTTGGTACCCAACATTTGTTCTGAGGGCCTGATGGTTGAAGAACAAAGCCTCTTTCCTTCCCAGGTTACTTCCTGCAATGTTAGTTTCTACACTCCAGAATGATTATGAGCAAGAAACAAAAAAGCTGCCAGTAGCTTGTGAGTGGAACAGTCTTACTTCTTTCTGCCTTGCCTATTTCCAACATAAATAAACACGTAAATAATAATTTGCCAACAGCTTCCCTTTTGCTGTAGGGAAATGTTTCATGTTTGGTTGGAATATTTAACAGGCTTTTTGTTATTTTCTACCACCATATGCTGCTTTTCTGCTCTGTATTTGCAACTCCTCAGACTAGCTCCTGATTTTGCAGCACTGGGAATTGAATGGCAGTTTGGTTGTGGAAGGTGTGTGGAGAAAGGAGAAGGAGGGGAGTGGGATCTTACGCACTTCCACCTTAACACTGGAAGGAGAGCTTGAGGCTGCAAAGGTCTGCTTTTCTCACTCTCAATGAAGTAAAGAACTATTTATTTTTAACTGGGGACTGAGTGGCTCAAGTAAAGAGCCAAACTAATTTTATTTTAATTATTTACTCTGTTCCAGTTCTCGTGACTGATTCTATTTTAATTGTATTTTTAATTAACTGCATTGATTACAATGGACTGTACACTTCCCTCATGGAACTGCTACCCTGGTTTACCTTTCATTTTGTTTTACTACAACATAAAAAAGGAAGCAAGAGAAGACAGGTTTATCCAGAGAAAATGAAGGGTCTTTTCTTCATTTTACTGATGAATATGGGCACTTATGAAGCTAATTTTAGGAGGTTTTTGTTATCAATTTGTTACTACAGGCAAATTTGTTATCAATTTGTTACTCCATGAATAAATCTGGTTTTGCATGGGTTGCGATATGGTGGTTCTGTTTCCTCCTTATGATAACTGGGCAGTATTTTGTCTTCCACTGCTGCTCAGGGATTGTCTGGGTAGGAGTGGCAGGAGAAAAGCTCCTGGCACTGCACTGCCTCCATCTCTGCTCTGTTGGCATCCCATTGTGGGGCTGGGGACTCCCTGGGTCTGTCAGGTCAGCCAGGGGCAAGGGGCAGCTCCAGCCCGTGCCCTGGGCACTTTCCTGCATCGTGGAGTTCTGCTCATGCCCTCTGGCTTCTGACTGCTCACAGGGGCTGCCCCTCTGAATCCTGCTCTCTTACCAGCACTCCTGGCTTTCCCCTTGCAAGACTATGAATCAGCTCTGAGTCTCCAGAAATAGGACATGTCTGGTGCTTTCCACGCGCTCGCAGCACTGCGCAGCATTGCAAGCGGAGCGAAGGTCTGGCTGGCTGCTGGAGAAATAAGTGGTTGTGAACCAGTTTTTGAATCCTCAATAGCTGCTCATTTTAGCTGTGTTCACACAGAGGGTTTTTGTTACTACAGTTATCCAGGGAATAGCTGTTCTTTGGGGGAAAAATATCTCTTCAACTTTAAGAGAACTAGTGCAGCTGCATGAACAGGCCTGGTATTTATTCTTCTCTCGCTTTTGTTTAAAATGTTCTTTCTATCCAAGTAGGGAGCAGAGGGCTGAGACTGTCATATCCCTGATCATTCTTGCCCAACATCAAATATTAATGCAAACAGCTCATAAGCTCGACAGATACAGATGTGATTTGAATAATTTTAGTTTTTCTTTGCAGGTATTGAATTTATTGCCAGAAATTGAGAGCTGTTGTCCAACTGTGTTCACAGCAGAAGGCTCTGCAGAGTACAGTCAAGAAGCTAGGTGTTCCAACACTGTTGTATCCAGCTCCCTTGGGTTTTTTCAGCACTAAGTTCTGGACAAGGTTTGGAGGTTCCCTTTTGGTAGTGAAAAAGGAAATGTAGATACAGCACTGATTTGAGGCATGGACACAACAGTAGGATTTTTAAACAATTTCTGTCCATTCTAGGTGCTGAGAAAGTGGGACACACAAAAAATACTTGAAGGCTTTTCAACTAAGAGTGATTTTCAATACAGGAAAGGTTTCTTTAAACTTGATAAGTACCTGCTTACTTTTGGGAAATCAACATTTTTGACATTTCAAAAGCAACCTCTCAAGAGTATTATGCAGGGGCATGAACACACCACTGAAGTTTCCAGCTCAGATAAAGGAGCAGAGTTGCATGTTTTAGTTACTCTTATTTATGATAAAAAGCAATGGTTTCTCAAAACAAATGCACTGCTTGGTAAAAGCAAATAATTTTAGACCTGGTCACAACTAAGGACTCTGAACTACTCTCTCAATAAGATTTTCCAGTCAGTTTTGCCTCTGCCTTTTAATATTTCCCCCCTTATCTTCATAGTTTACTTTCAAGAATATAACGGGAGACTGTTTTAAAGACAAGATTAATGGCATCTACTTCTTCTTCCTTATCCACAAGATGTCTTCCTGCCACCTAAACCTCCTGGCACTGAAGAATTTTATCTGAGAAGGTCAAATTTAAGCTGCTTTGCAAAGAGGAAGTTGTTGAAACAAATGCCTGAACTAGTCTGTGAAAATAATATTTTTTTGAGCTTTATGAAAAAATATGTATTTTATAAATATGAAAGAGGTTCCCAGGAGGAGTCCTCCATCTCCTTATCTGACCTGAAGTCAAAACCCTCAGTTCCTGATATTCTGAGACATAAGTCATTCTGTTGGGGCAGATAGGCTTAATATCTGGTATATTAAGTATCATATTCTCATATTTAGTATAAAAATCTTTTACATCACCCCATAATTCATGAAAGTTTCTCTTCTTTGAATATATTGGGCTCAAAGTTTTAGTGTTACATTTTCTGATGGGAGACTAAGACCCATGGATCACCAAGCCTACAGAGAAAACAGAGTAATGCAAACGTATCTTTGGCCAATTAATGTAATTCTGATTCCCGCTTTTCTGTTCCCAAAATGCTTGCTGTGATGGGTTCATATCAGTAAGTAAACTTTTATTTTACTCCAGCTAGATGCTAGAACACAGTGGGAGTGTGGGAGCAAAGTTACATCTACTTTTGTATTAATTGCATGTAGTACATCACTGAGCAGAATTTTAATAGGGCTGAAAACCTCAGAATGAGTGGGGAAAAATATCAGTCACTCACAACTCAAACATAAATCATAGCAATCTCTGCCTCTGGTCAGTGCTTTGCACTTTAATCTTTTCTTGTTAGAGGTCAGAGATTTCCACTAAGTGGACCAGGAAAATACTTATGTTAAATACTGCATCTGGCTGTGTGAGACAATCACTGCATACCCAGGTGTTTGCTTTTCTGATATACCACAGCCATGCTATGGTAGGGCAAAATTCCACATTTTGTAAACATGACAAACACAGGCTGCTGGATGAAGGAAGAAATTAAAAATGAGTTGAAGCACTTTTAAAATCTTTGCCAAAAATGGCGCTTGTAGACCAAAGCTGAACCAGAAAAGAGAGATGTATAAATCTTTAATGCCTCTTGCTTTCACCTTGCCTTGCCTGGCTTTGCAGTTTTCAGGCATCTCTAAGGCTGTTGTAGCTTCCATTACTCTGAAAGTACCATTTCTTTCTAAAGGCATCCAAAGACAAAGAGTACAATTGAGGAGCATTTTTCAAACTCAAAGGAAGGGTAAAAGTCAGATTAACAAAAATGGCTGGGAAAGGAACACTAAACATTTCTGATTCCAAATTTTGCGTTCCTGTTGCATGCGCTAAAAGACACCAAAATCAATGTGAACTGCATGCACTCAGGATTTTTCTCTGTCTGAGTAGATGCCCCTATGAAGGCAAATAGTAGATTTGGCTGGCAAATGATTTTGTTTTCTAGCTACAGCTCTGAATCCTGTGCAGAAATTCACCATTTTAATATTGGGTTTTTTTCCCTTTTATACAAATATCTCCCTCTTGACTCACTTGCT
This sequence comes from Anthoscopus minutus, assembly GCA_013399455.1. Classification (NCBI taxonomy): domain Eukaryota; kingdom Metazoa; phylum Chordata; class Aves; order Passeriformes; family Paridae; genus Anthoscopus; species Anthoscopus minutus. The sequence continues at coordinate 16,456 of VWYI01022071.1, forward strand.
ACTCTCCTTCTCTAAAAAAGAAGGGGTGGGAGGGCAGAAAAGGAAGGACAACTGAATAAAAAACCCAAACTATAAAAATGTAGACTTTATGGTGAAACCCTTAATTTCATTGAAAATACATTCTTGCTATTGGGAAGAAGCTCAGACTGTCTATTTTAGCCTGTCTTGAATAAATAGCTTATTCTTTTGAGCACTGACTTCGAGATGTCTATGCTCTGTGAAGAAGATTTTGATCCAATTTGTATTTGATGAGCTGGGAAGCTGTAAATGACCATATGCGTCATCTTGGGAACATTGTAACTTTATGCAGTGCTCGGCAAGATGAAGGATCCATTAGTGACCCAACGGAGGTGTTTTAGAGCAGGCAAGGAGAACTCTCTAAACACCATCTGCTCATACTGTTGCTTGTAAAACGATGTCACATCTGCTGCTCTAAAAACATTATGCTGATCTCTTCTACACTACATGGCTGCTGCACTCCTCTCAGCCCTGGAAAAAGGAGTCAGTGCCACAGTACTGGGACAAGAAGTGTTAACTATAGATGAAATTGCTCGTGGCCTCTTTGTCTTCCATATCTTGTGACTGAACCATAAATGTCACCGATAAAAAATAAGCAGAGGATTCAGCACTTTGCATTTAACTGGTGAAGCTGGGTAAATACTTCGACTTAGTCTTTGCTGAGCTGTATCTTGTCCCAGCTCGGCTGCTGCTGGTACAACTAATACTACTGCATGCTTCCAGCCTAACATGGCTAAGTCTTCTCAGAGATTAAGATATTTGAGATAGCTCGATTGATGGGAAATGAGATTTGTCTTTGATTTCAGATGAAATGAGCTCAGAAGGTACTACCATTTCCCTTGCCATCAGATTTTATAGCTTAGAGTATCTGGCTGCCTAACACCTATGAGGTGTTATAAAACTAATTTACCTACCCTGGAAGCTCCAATGTACACACTGGCATACATTTGCAGTACTATACATTACTACTATACCCAGAGTGATCATTTCATAATAGCGATGTATAGGAAAACAGCGTTGGTATCAGAGGAGAGAGGTTATAATGATGCATCAGAAATCCTTGGAAGTACCAAAGAACCTCAGCCCCAGATAATTAAAGATTTAGTACATGGCTGTCCACACTCAAATACAATTGTTAGGACCTGAGATTCTTATACAGAATTGCCAGACACAGAGACTGTTTTCAGGAATCTGCAGATGAAGGAATAATAACAGAGTGAAGGTGTTAAGGTGTATGCTGCTTGCAGTTCAGTGGCTATGCTCACTTCACATAATGAGTTTAAACTAGTTAGTCTTAAAATTATTGTATTTACCTGGTATCCCTAAATGGTGAAAAGAAGTGAACATCACCTCCTGTCAATCAATCAGTTTATGGTAAAGGAAATAAAATATCTATTTTAATATCCATTTTGAGAAAAAATTTTAAGCTACTGACAACCTGATGGTCGCCTCCAATTTGCAAAGCAGAGGGGAACAAACTGTGCAGTGTCATGTGGAATGCCATGGCAAGAAGGATGCCAGAATATCAGGAAAGGCAGCCATGTGGCATTTTCCACTGCTGCATGAGACTTAAAAAAGGCCTTAATGGTATGCTAGGTCATGTAGATATTATGCTAAAGAACTGAGGTATCTGATGTAATTAATTTTCTTACTTTCCTCTGATAACCTAGAGATATCACAGCTCCACTATATCAGCTATTGAGGGTAGTTCTACATTGACCCACCTGTCTGAAAGAGCAGAAAATAGGACACTGGAAGAATTTTCAGGCTAGTGGCTTGATCACTGACCTAGGCAAAGCACCTCATTACCCTTCCTTCTGGTCCCACCTCTTACTGTTTTTCTTTTAGCATATTGCATGCATGAGTCAGTGAAACAATTTATACTTTCCATTATCATGTATTTGAACCCAAATCTTGTAAACATCACTGTACTGCAAATAGAAATGAAAGATTTGGTATTCATCCAAGAACAAAGCAAATGTCTATTTTTACATCATGATGGAAGGATGGGAGGGCTGAAAGAGGACTCAAAACCTTGCATAAAAGAGCTTTGACCTAGAGCAACAAAATTTTGTCTGCTCTTTCAGCAAGATTCTGTTAGTACTCAGGTGCCCTAGAAAATGAGAACCTAGAAACTGCCCTAGAAAATTTCATTTAGAATGGGAGATTGGTTGCATTTTCTACTGCTGTGGAAATCTACCACAGCTTTTGCATGACGGTCTTCCTCTATTCTTACAGATTTCATTGTTTTCACAGAATATTCTGAGTTGGAAGAGAATCACAAGGATCTTTGAGTTCAACTCTTAAGAGAATGACCTATATGGGGATCAAACCCCTTTCATGCTTGCAAAGTTCAGGGGCGTGAGGCTTGTGCACCTTCAGGGATCCATCCCTGTCCTCAGACATTTGTCTTGCAAGAGAACCCATAATGAACAGCAGAAAACCTCATGGATAACAAATAGTAATATAGCAGGAATTAATATAATTTTCCTTGTTTGTGTTAATGTCTGTTACATTGTGCTTCAGCGGCTACCTACTGGGTTCCTTAGGAATTAAACAGCCTACCTGGATGAGAGATAAACATAAATCTTTGAATCTTCTCAATATCTTATATAAATATATACTCTGGTTATATTTTTTTCTTTCTAGCCATTGTAATAATGATTTCTTGTGAGAGGAATGAAAAAAGGTGTTATTCTACCTTGTGCTTCATTCATTTGTGTTTTATAAGGATGTCATCCTTTGGAATAGGCAATTGTCCCCTCCTGTCTCAAGTGCTATAGAAATTAAACCTTTTAGGACATACATTGCTTGAAATCAGAGTAAGAATGAATACTTTGTTTTAGCTGGTTTTTCTAAGGCTACAGGATGGAATTGAATTGCTTATATGGGGTCAAAATTTGGCCCTTGAGACTAAATCATACAGGACACTGCATAGTGACTCTCCAGGTGACTGAAGCACCAGCCTGAGCCGGGTGATGTCTAGGAAATAAGCAATTGCTGTTGCATCTCTCTTCACTGGTGAAGCTTTGCAGGCCCAACAAATTATTATCAGACTTGAAGTTCAGCAAAGTGAAATACAAGGTCCTACACCTGGATCAGAGCAATCCCAGGCACACCTGCAGGCTGGGCAGAGAATTGATTGAGTGTAGCCCTGTGGAGAAAGGCTTGGGGGTGATGGTTGATAAAAACTCAATACGATCTGGCAAAGTGTGTTCACAGCCCAGAAAAACAACCTTGTCCTGAGCTGCATCCAAAGGAATGTGGGCAGCAGGTCAAGGAGAGGATTCTGGCCCTCTATTCTGCCCATGTGGAATCCCACCTGGAATTCCTGCATCCCGCTGTGTCCATAAGAACATGGAACTGTTGAAGCAAGTCCAAAAGTGACCATGAAAATATAAAAAAAGAATTGGAGGACCTTTCTCTACAAAGACAGGCTGAGAAAACTGGGGCAGTTCAGCCTGCTAAAGGTTGCATAGAGAACTCACTACAACCTTACAGCAACTGAAGGGGCTACAGAAGAGCTGGAGAGGGATTATGAACTGCAGTAATAGTACAAGGAATACGGGGTGCAGACCAAAAGAGTGGAAATTTCTGTTAGATATTAGGAAGAACTTCTTCACTGTGAGTGCGGTGAGGCACTGGAACGTGTTGCCCAGGGAGGCTGTTGATGCCCCAGCCCTGGCAGTGTTTAAGGCCCAGCTGGGTAAAGTCTTGAGCAATGTGGTTTAGTGGAAGGTGTCCCTGCTCTCTGCAGGGGGGAATGGGACTAGATGGCCTTTAAGGTCCCTTCCACTCCTTAACATTCTTAGCTCAGCTGGTCGGAGCCTGGTGCTAATAATGCCAATGTTACAGGTTTGATCCCTATGTGGGCCTTCACTTAAGAGATGGACTTGTTAACCCTTGTGGGTCCCTTCCAACACAGACTATTCTGTGATCCAAATTATATATTCCCTATATAATATAGGTGAGGATGATGAGTCTATAGCTCCATAAGCATGGTAAATTCATGTGGAGCATGACCAAGTTTCTGCCTCTCACCACCTGCCTTATTCAGTCATTGTTTACAGTATGTGAAATTTTAACTTCCAAAATGTAGAAGCTACACTATCCCAACCTAAGCTTATTTTTCAAGACAGCCTCTGCAGCTTAGTAAGTCATTTGTATTGATCAGGTTTGCTTGTATTTATTTTGTGTGATAATAATATGGTCTTAGGTGAGAAATGCACAGTTCTTTAGGTTATGTATATATATAGTTGAAATGGTGTGGTCGAAAAATGTTTCTAATTGTTGACGTCTTGCACACAGAATGTGTACTACCAACAGTTTAATGTGAGATGGAAAGACACAGCTCTTCTAAGAAGGAAATTGATTTCCTGTTACTAAGAAAAGTCAATGTCTAATGTTGTGTTATATGGTTTCTTACATAGGTAGAAGTAGGTATATAAAGACGAGACATGGCTGGAAAGTTGATCTTCATTCATGTATTACTGAAGTTACTTCAGGTTGGTTCAAACTCTGAGGTGCTGCAGACATACTCAGGTCTGAAGTCAGACTCCCATATGATTATTTAGGAAGTAAATTTTAACCTGTATTTTCTTCATGGAACAGTAAGCTTTCCTGAAGGCATTGGTTACTTGGAACAAATATATTTGAGATAAAATATGTATTAAAAGACTCAGGCTAATCTCCTTTAATAACCAGATTTCTTTGAAACATACCCTAAGAAAAAAATATGTATTGTCTGAATCCATCCACATTTCTCTCTGTATTGATCTGTTCTTTGACAGACCCTGACAAGCATGTCTTTCTAGTTCTCAGAAACTTTCCATTGTGTACAACACTTTTCAGACATTTCCTGCATTTTTCAGCCCACGGAATGGGTCATATAATTTCAGTCTGGAAGTATGACATAGTCTCAAGTTGCACACCCTCAGCTACATTGGTGTGGATTCAGGGGTTTGCTTTGATTTAATAATAGTATTTTCCTTTCCTGCTTATTTGTCTAATGACTTCAAATTTAGATCAACATAGTACTAAAAAATTATTTAATCCTTCTGGTCAGATTACTAAAATATTTACACCACACCAAGGTCATGACCATTGTATTTTGGAATTGCTTTCTATCTATCACAATTCCCTTTAACTTCAGTCACACAATGATTTCTTTTTTTTTTTCTGATAGTTGCCCAGAAATTCTTCTGCATAAATCAACAGTGACGGTTGTTTTTTTGTGAGATTTCATTTCAGCAGCAGCTGTTTGCAAACCAGTAAATACTTGCTGGAGAAATTGAACATTTTGACCAGTTCTAAGAAGTCTAAACATTGAAAATCATTTTACTGGGTCCGGATCCAACCGACAATAGTACAGAGGCAGTTGTGGACACCTCAGGGGTCTTAAGAAAACATAATAGACAGGAGGAAATGTCACAGCACTCATCTTCTGAGTCACTTTTTTTTTTTTGTTAGATGCAGCTTTTTTAACCTCAAAATTTCAGGCATGTTCTTTCATGCTCTTTAGGATGTGTTATTATCCCTCGGCTATCTAATTTTTATATTTAAGTCAATGTAATCTTATAATTTTTTTTCTTTCAAAGATTATCTTCTGCAGACGAATAATAACTCGGCAACTAAAACATGGAACAGTTTTAGCCAAAGTTCTCTATGTGTATTCAAATGAACATTATATAACCAAGAACTTTTAAAATATCTTTACAATAATGACACCCAAGACTATACAGTTATGCTTTTGCTTCTTGCTAGGCATGCTTCAGGTGAGGACTTGGCACTAAATAAATTGCACTGAAGTCAAAGTTTTTGCATGTAGGAGACATGAATCTGCAGATGAGGCTGAACATATTTTTCTCTTGTATTTTGTCCTGTCACTCCTTTTCTCATGTTAAGATCTGCATTTTTTGTTGGAGCCATTTTTTGTTGAGGCAAAATGTCTGGTAACTACTGTGTTTAATTGAAATGACTAGGCTTAGAGCAGATTGATGCTTCAAGTGGAGTGGACTGGTGCCTGTACTAACTGTGTGGTTACAGATCACTCAGCAGGTTTAGTCAGTCAGTACTCTGTTGGTTGTACTTATAATCAAGTCCACTGGAAAAGATGCTCTGACAGATGCTTAATTGAAATTTGAAAAAAGCATATTCTGCCATGGGCTCAGACTGAATCCTTCTCACCCCTTTGTAGGACAGCTCTCATTGTGGAGCTCTGACACTACACAGTGTTCAAATTCTCTCTGTTTCATTACCTTTCATCTCCTCTCGCTCCAGATATCTTTGATAGGTGACAATTAAAACATCCAAGGACATAAAATCCTAAGCTCAGTTTACTGAAGTTTGAATAACATTCTAAAGACTGGGATGTTTTCCTATCTGTTGCAGTCCTCTGTGAAATGAAACAACTTTTTGTTTCTCTGGTTTTTTAAACTTGAACAGACTTTTTAAAGAATAATGCAGCTGTAATAGCTCCCAGCTTAGCATCGTCTGTGTACACAAGTATAGTCCTAAGCAATTGTTCCTGGACCTTTATTGTTTTAGTTGAATTGCAAATGCTACTCTGGAGAAATACTAACATATTGTATCAGTGCAAGGTTTGGCTGTTCAGAATTTCAGACTGTGCCGTGCTAGCAAACAAGCATAAATAGCTCTTCCTCAACCAAAGACTCTCATAAGAAAAAATTAAAAACATAAATATTTTTTACCAGATTATAGGACCAGAAGAAATCTTCAGCTTTTTTTCTTTTTCCTTTTTTCTTTTTTTTTTTTTTTTTTTATTTTTTAAGGTTT
>VWYI01022071.1:23275-56258 GCA_013399455.1 Anthoscopus minutus
TTTGTGGTTGCTTAGGTTATTTAGCCCATCAAAATAGAAATTATCAACTGATTAATTCCAGACACACAAACATTAGTAACCCTTTCAGGATATCAGAGCTCACAGTAGCACTTAAACACACTAAGTGAGCGTTTTAGTTTAGTGTAGAGATACCTGAGCAAGTTCTGAACTAGTGAGCTTGAATATGTGAGTGGTGTGTCACAGTGCTATCCTCACCCTGTTCTGAGGGTGCCTTGACTGTTCATATCAAGCTGACCTGGTTATTTATATGCTTCCTTTCAGTACAGGAATAACTTTCTTGTTTGATCTTGTAAAGCCGTGTTCCAGACATCAAACTGAAAGGACTAGGGAATTGCATTCTATTTTTATTCCTCCCAAACCTTCTACAGCTGGATTCTAGACCTACTAAAAATAAACATTCCCTGTTTGTTCCCACCCTGGAGAAAAGCTTGCTTACATGGTAAGAACCCACCCGGGATGACAGAAACACTTTTCAAATAGTCGTGCCACTGCATAAGTACTTGTCATATACCACCCAAAGAAAATATTTGAGAGATCTCACCATGCTTGTACTTCTAGGAAGAGATGCAGATTTTGTGGCTGGTATTCCTTTGCCTTGAGAAATCATAATTTCTACTGGCAAGCCAGATCTTGTTCTGCATGAGACACCATTATCAAATAACTTGAGAGAGGGACTTGTATCCAGGGACAAAGATTTCTCTAATTTGTGTGGTCGTGCTCCAGCCACAATATCGTCAGTTCTCAGAGTCTCTAAGTCTACTTCTTCATGGGTCTTCCCATCTAGAATGTTTTCTTTCCAGTTTTCAGGAGACTTTCTCTTAGTATGAAAATCATCTAGGCTTCTCACATTGGATGGAAAGGTATTTTTCAGTTTAGCAGCTCGGTATGCCCTCAGGCTCATGGGATCAAGCACTCTGAAAGTAACTTCATTAATAAACTGAGAGAATTTGAGTTTAGCTTCTATTTTTTCTTCCACAACAGACAATGAACTTGATGATCCTTGACTCACCAAGCTCAAGTCAGATGCAGAGGAACTGCTTTTCTTGTGAGTCTTCTTCTGCCTCTGGAGCTTTTGGTGCGCGTTTCCCACTTGTGCTGGATATAGAGAAGAGTGTTCCGGTCTGTGAGTTTTTTCACCCCCTTTCTGGCAGTGCTTTGATCGATGGGGTCGATAGCCTTCATCCTTATTTTTGCTTTTAACAAAGCTTTTAGCTTCTGACCTTGTGCTGCCCTGTAACTCAAAGCTGTCCTCACTGGAGCTGCAGCGTTTTGAGTAACTGTCCATTGTCAAATCTCTAGAGAGGTTCCTCTCTGCACCACTTCCTACTTCTGGTGCACATGCAGCGGTGCATGCACTGCATTCTCTTTCTTCATTCACCCTGCCACACCCCTCTTGCTTGGCTGGTCTTCCAGGCACAGCACCCTCTGGCTTAAGAGGGGAAATGGAGCCTTTCAACAGCAACTCCATTTACTTTAGTGTCTGTGTGTCAAATACTGTCACTGACAGAGGGATTCCCATCAATCCTCCTCTAACTAGTAAGACAACAGGCATGTCTTTGGAAGGTATAACAATGCACCCACCACATTTTGTCCCATATGCACCCCAAATTATGCATATGTTTCATAATTACATCAATAGCAAATTCTCATCGTTTTAATTAGCCATACAGATGAACAGAATCTATAGGACATGCAAATTTTCCAGGGTATTGAGTGTTCAGTGGATGAGCATAGGCTTTCATTGACTCAAAGCACCATATGATATATTCCTGTTTGTTGAACTGGAAACCAAACTACCATGAAGGAGATCAATTCTCACTAAGTAAAGTCTGGGTTGGTTCTGTTTCAGGGCTTTTTAAAATCCAATAGTAGAGAAGGTCATGCTATATTGTCCTAATGCTACTAGTGTTTGCTGTTCTATTAAAAAAGTTAGTGTCAAATCTGCTATATATGCTAGAAAAGCAAACAAAGTGTGATTCTCACTTTCTACCTGTTTGGTTTTTCCCATAATTTTATTCTAAAATAATTTTTAAAGGTTAGGATCCAAAGCAAGGTGCGATATTTAAACATTGTCAATGAGCTTGGAGTAGTTAAGTTCTTTCACTACCTTGTATGTGAAGCTCCTCTCATTTTTCACTGTCTTTATAGACAGGCAAGTCAACTGTGATGTGAAAAATTTCTATTTTTGGTTTGTATATGCAGGAACCTAAGGACTAGTTTAAGTGAGATTAAAGACTATAATCTGACTTAATAATCAGCGTGGATATTTGTGGTGGCCCGATGAAATGCTGCCACACGAAATGACCAAAGAAATGACTGAATGATAAAATTGAGAGGGTGCTTTTTTTGGGTTTTTTTTTGCATCTCCATACTTTAGCATAAGGGTGAAAGCAAGTGATCTACCCCTCTTTGTGTGGAGGGATTCAGACTCTGCTTACATCACTGTCAAATGCAGCAAGCAGAGAAAAAGAGAAGAAACTCACAAGCACAAAACTGAGAGATGTCCCTTAAACACAAGAGCACATTTAAAAATATCGTGCATAGCTGACAGGTCAACAGCAGTTTGAGCTGAAATGTAGTTCCATGTGCTTTTGAAGCAGACATTTAGGTCCCTCATTACAAGGCACTTTACTTACTGCCTAGAATTTATTGTCTTGACGTTGGTAATTCCAACACTCGTTTAAATCATAGTTCATAAAAGCTGCTGAAGTGTTGCAAATCTCTCAAATTAACATAGTAAGTACATTAATTTTGCAAATAACAGGGGGACATGAAGATCCTTTTAACACATCAGAAATCAATTGCTTTTACTGGAATTACTTTTTGAAATGCTTCCATATTTCTGTGGGACTGTGCTGTTCCATTGCATGCTACAAACATTATCCTGATCACAGAGATAATGTGGATTAAAATACATAAATCTTGCTCACACTGTCTTGTTTTAGATGAATTTATGCTTCTCTCACTTGAATGTGAACGACAGCAGTTTAAAAGGCTGGAAAATGCTTTTAGTTGTTAACAGAAAAATTTTCATGACCTTTTCAATGCAATCAAGGAATAATACAAGGCTACTCTCTTCTTGTAATGGCAGAATTTGGGGATTTTCCAGTGTGTCCAATATAGACATGTACAAACTTAATGTAACTTTTGAAGCAAACAGGATTCTGAAATCCATAGGGTCTGTGCTAATCCATCTCAGGTCTTTTGCCTTCCTGATCTATTAGAGCTTGGCAAAGTGTGAGTTCTGCAGTTTTAATGGACTTTATTAAGAATTCTTGTTCCAGAAACAGAGCAAGAACCTGTTATGACTTGTACCTATTTGGACAAGAACTTCTTTATTCATGACAGATTTGGCTCCTTTGTACATGAATAAAACTATGTTAACTACAAGCATAAATTCAGCTATCCATTGCTTATATGCACATTTTAAGGTATGAATTTTAAAAGTCTGTGAAACAGCCAATAAAAATGGATCATATAATTCTCTTTTATTGTCAGGAAAGAGGTCTTTTGTTCAGAGAGAACTTATTTGCACAGCAGTGAAATATATGTATAGGTATAGATATAAATATATGGTTTCAAGTAATTTAGGTAAGGTACATAGCACTTGTGGGTGTCATACTGCTTATACTGCTGCTTCTCTTTCTTCAGATGATTTCTGTTTAGTGACTCTAGACATATGACACAGACACATCTGATTATTAAGAAAAAAAATATCCACAGCTGCAAAATGAAAAATAAATCTTCTTTCTTAAATGATACAGATCTTTTTAGATCGATCACTGTGAGCCTTGGTCAGAACAGATGTTATCAAAGTGTGTAGTAACAGTAACTATTCAGTGTTGTCTCTTAAGTAAATTCACCAAAATATTCTCTAAATACTAGCTGAATTGCAGAAATTATTTCCATTATGTTTACAAAGAGAAAAGCTGAATATTAAAACAAAATATGTTTAAAAATCTGAATGTTTGATATTTTTAACTTTTCGATAATTTATGTTCATCATTTATTTTTCATATGTTTATTGAATTTTTTTTTTAAGTTTTGTTCAAATTATTTTACCTTATATATTTAAATAGCTTCGAAGACATTGCAGACATAGGGAATTTCCTGTTCCAATGCAAACAGGTGTATTGGGAATGGCAATACTTTGCTGCAGTAGTCTGGGCTGTACTCTTGAAATAAATACCTTCAGAGAGCTCAAATTCTTCTGTTTATTACTACAATATGCCTCAGCTAGATGGATGCTTGCCAGATTACTAAGTTCTTCTAAACCAGTCACATTAACATTAAAATAATCTTAAAAGGAAAAGCTAAACGTTAATTTTGCCCTACTTTGGAAGTGGTGGGCACCATTGTTGGAATAAAACAGTATGTCTGTGCAAATCAAGTGGAAACTGTCTGACCTAAGTGACAGACTTCACTGTGAATAAGATTGTCCTTTATCAGCAGCTCTGCCATTATCTAGTTCATTGACTTTTGATCAACACCTGCACTTTGGTCTGTAGCTGCTGTTAATTGGCCTTTAAATTAGGAAGGGACTGTATTCTATAAATGAGGAAAGGACTGTATTTTTCTATGTACTTCTGTAATACCCAATCTTGCATAACACAACCCTGATCAAGGGGACGTCTCCAGATGCCAACAAGACTCCCATGCGAGTGGAATTTTTCTAGGGACTGGAGTGGATACAATTTGTAATTTTGTGTGTTGCAATGGCTAAGATGTTCTATTCTATTTTAGTGTTAATATAAGAACACAAACAGAGTGATACTAATCCTTTCCTGGCAAACTGACTCTTGAATCTGGAACATTTATAAAAGAATGATTGTTAAGATCATAGCTTTAGTGGGACTGTTGTAATGACTTAGCATTGCATTTGACAAGATTGAAGCATTCAAGAATTTGTCTAGTAAACTTGTTACTTAGGAAAACACATCAGGATTTTTCTAAATTTAGGCTTCTTTATATTCTGAGTGTCATTTTACATAGACATTATTTTGTATAAGTGTATTTTGCATAAGCATGGAGCATAAGAGAGTTACCTGCAAATATGACTTGGTGCAATGGAATATTTCTACAGACTATTGACTGAAGATTTTAAATTAAATGCTGAATTTTGCAGGAATTAAAAGCTAAAAGAAAAAATTAATTCCACCCTCCCTTTTAAATACTATCCCTGCTTTTTAATCTTCAAGAGATGTTAACTTTTGCTAATTGTAGTAAAAGCAAGTACAATCTATCTTATATCTCCTGCAGGATGTTGTTATGACAACTAGAAGTTTTTTTGTGTAGAGCTCTGGAAGATAAGATAATTTTTGGGTCAAAGAAAACAATATTCAACAGTTTTAATACTAAGTTTTTCTATATATAGAAGTATGTCTTTTGATATATGAACAAGAATATCTTCAGAAGATTATATACATTAAAAAACGCAAATATTTTAAAAGGTTTTTTACATTTTGAGATTTATAAAAAAATTTTAAGTTTTTATTGAAAAAAAAATCTGATTTTTCAATATTTAGGTTTATTTTAATTGCAATCCAGTCTGGTTCCAGAGCCTTTTAGTGCTGTGAGTAGATTTCAAGATATTGGGTGAATAGTAACACTGTTGTCTTTGCTGTTCTTGTTGAAGCAAAGAATGAGTTTTCCATTATAATGGTGTGTATTTCCTGTATTTGTATTCCCAGTTCTCACTCAGCCTTTCAGCTATTAAGAAATATTTCTTAAACACCAAGGCCAAACTCACTAAAATTTGTAAGAATGGTGTTCAGTTCAAAGTTCTCAGTTTGCCCTAAATATGTGTACATCCCTCAGCAGATACTCCACTCTTAAAATAGCTACATCTCAATTCTCGTAGCGTCCATTCTTGCTCAGATGCACTCTTCCCTTCTGCTTTTAATGAAAATTTTATCACATCTTATACAGTCCTCTTCACACTTAATGCAGTTAATTTTGAAGTGTTTTATGGACCTTCAGTTTATCCCTCTAAATAATACAGATGTTCCTCCCTGGGTTTCCTTCCAATGGATGGTTTCCTTTTCTTTTTTTCTGTAATGGTTGTCAAATGCAAATTTGCTTTTAGTATAAGGTTGCCTACACAAAGACAGCATTTCCTTAAATTCTTCTCAGAATTATTCTATTTAGTTGTTCTCCAGAAATTCTACCACATTTTCAAATTAATGGAAATAATATAATGGAAAAAATATTTCTAGGATGCTAGGCCTCACACAGCAAAAATTCAATTTCACTAAATATTACTATCAATATTCCCGTTTCCTTTTGGAACAAAAAATTTCTAATGGAATGGAGATGAAGTCAGTTGTATGTATTGGTTTCACCTCACTAGATTCTGCTTGAAAGTGTTTCAGCCCTAAGGAGGATTTAAACAGGTATTTCTCCAAGACTGTAAGATCTAGCTATCTTCAGGACCAGGAGAATGAAAATTCAGTTCTTTTATTTTAATGCATGACTTCTAATGGGAACAGGTTAAAATGGATTTTTCCTTTATCAGTTTTTGGTAGATTTGTTAAAATGTTATGACAAACAGAATATTGGACCAGTACTGCCACCATTAAACCAGTTTGGATTCTTAAGAAATGGTAGGTTTTGTTGGCATGAAAAGGAGGTGAAAAGCTACTGTGGTGTCTTGAATAAGAGATACTTAAGTTTCTATGCAGGAATCTGCATGGTGGACAGTGCCTGCATTCAGCCTTGAATCTAAATCTAAATATATAATGGATCTAAATTGCTCTAAATTCTCATTAATCAACCTCTCCACCATGATGAGTAAAACATTCATCTGTTTTACAACTAAGGGTGACTAAACTAAAGGCAACAAATTGCTGTGTCATCTTTCTTGTCAACACCCATAAGTCTGATTCATTTAATTTATAGCTGTATACTAGACAGAACTGTGATAGGCCTGTAAGAAGTGCTGAGCATTACAGAAGAGATGTTTTTTTGGCATTAATCCTGCACCACCCTGAAAACAGAGCCACTGTTCTCTGGCAAATGCTACAGCTGCAGTAAAATTAGAAACAGACACCCAATTAAAATGCAAGCTATATTTATAGCTTTAAAAATAAATGAAAAATTAAAGAGAAAAATGCAAGAACAAAATGTTTTAATATACCAATTTTTTTCTTTTTCAGTTCCAGCACAACATTCCATTGGACACAGGCCCTTACTGCACTCAATATCATCCTATCAGAGCACCTTCCATTACTGTGCAAAGAGCCAAATTAGTATCAGTTATAAGATGTTGGCTGTTGTGCTATCTGCTCCCTAGAAGTATAAAATGACACTGTGGATACATGTTACTGTGCATATCTTTAAAGTTTTTCAAAGATCAGATAGGCACTTGTGATAACAGCTAATGGCATTTGGCTACCCTTAATTACCTAGGGACTTATTCTCTCCCATGAAGAGAAATTTTACCCTTGCTGAGAAAAGCCAGAAAAATGAAGCTGCAGACTGTATTTTTTTCCAGGTGTTTTAAGTGATCTTTTATTTATCCATAGATCAGATAATGGACTGCTTGGAAGAGAGGGATACAAAATGCTGTGAGCCTGGTCTACAGTGTAAGGAATGGATTAGTGGTCTAGTTAGGCCAAGCTTCAGAGCATAAACACTATAGTTTTGCCTTCACGTTGGAGCTTCTTAGCACTAAAAAGCTTGTGATATCACCTGCCTATTTTTGTCCCCATCCAAGAGAGATAGAGCTTCCTAGCTAACAGAAGTCAATGGCATCTGTGAATAACAATTATAACAGAATAACAATTCTTTATCAGATTTGTGTTTAAGTGACCAACCGCGGCTGCGTACCTTGACTGTGAATGAGTCCTCAAAATGCTCTCTATCCTCTGCCAGCATCAGCTTTTTCTTGCTCAGTTTCTGCTTTAGCCAGCTGCTCCATGAGCTCTTCTTCACACGCTGTACCGTTTTTGTAGCCGTGCTGTAGGATGGGTAGAGCTGTAGGTCATGTGCATTACACTAGCATTTGATTCTGCATCTCCAGCTCACTTTGTAGTTGCTTTGGAAAAGATGTAAAATAATTGATCCTTCTGAGAATACACTGATGAGGAGTCTTAGTTTCTTCCACTGTTCCTTGAAAATGTCTATTTTTAGGAAAGTGTCAAATCCTTTGAGTCTAGTCTTTAAACATGTCCTTCTTTGAGGTAGTCTGGCAGTGTTAGGTGGCTTTCCAAATTAGGTATACTATTTTCCTCATTTTCCTCTCTCTTTTCTCTCTTCTTTTTTCCCAAAAATAATCATAATAATTATTATTATCACAATCATCATCATTATTATTATCATCATTACCATCATTAAGAGGAGAAAAAAAGCATGAGAAAATTTAAGACAGTAGAGAGGAAGAATGAGAGGAAGAATGAGAGGAGGAATGGAATTAGTTTCTCATGCAAAATCAAGCTTAGGATAAAAATACACTGCCTTTTTCTTCAGGTAGAATGGAAATATTTCCCACTCATTAATTATGTTATATTTTAAAATTAATTATATTTTATATACCAGTTTATTTTTTACTTTAATCCATTCCTAAATTTATGCTGGAAGACACAATCTGCAAGACCTTGCTGTCTCTGAAGCCATATAATGTCCCTTTCTGATCTGATACCACAATAGTGATGAACTAAGGCTACCCAAAGTACTTCCCATTGATGCTTCAAGGAGTATTGAAGAGATCTTTCAGTACAGCAGTGTTTTTCTTGTCATCTTTCTTTTATATCTGCAGGAATATGCAATTCTGCTAATTAAATGTTAAACATAGAGGGGAATTTAATACTGGAAGGTAAGTCTTTGTTAAATGCATGAACCACAAAGGAATAAGTTGTTGCTATGATATTCTCTCTCCTCTTTTTTCTTCCCCTCGTCCAATGAGCTTATCCATATTAGTGAATAATGTATTAGACCAAGTTATTCCAGAGCATAATACAATTCAGTTCTCTGTAGTGGGTCAAATCCTACCCGTCAAAAAAGGGGTTTTGACTTCATAAGAGCAATAGACTAGGTTTGTGGGATTTCATTAGGATCATTCTTTTACAGGATAAGGAAATCACAAAGTATAAGAGAGGAATGAGCCTCTTTTGCTGAGAAATCCCCTCAATCATGAAGTCACCATTTCCCTTTGAAGGCCTCCCAAAGGCAGTCCTCTACCTCTTCCTGGCCCTTCTTGCCTGCCTCAGAAGGATTTATCAAGGATTGCTTCCTGTAGTTGATAAAGTGTAACAGCTGTGGAAATGGTCTAAACTTCTTAGTGGCATTTCTGCTCACTGATGTCTCCTTTAGTCGTGTGGGGATGGTAACATAAATATCACTATTTACTGGTCTAGTTATTACTATGCTGTATTTTCCTGAGATTTTGGGAAGGGCTGTGAAATGTCAGACTAAATCTCTCCATTATCGGCTTCTTATTTATTAGGCTCTTCACACCTGGCCCTTGGGAAGCTTAATGTTGCTTGCAAAAGGAAGGATATATTATTGTTCATCACACCTGGAATACAGTAATTTTATTATCTCTGTTTCTGTTCTTTATCTCTGCATATATATAATCTGCCAAAAACCTTCTATGTCTATAAGGAAATGGTTGTTCCAGATCCATGCTCCAATATGTCCTGGAAAAGTTTGCATAAAAGAAAGCTTGCCTGCATATAAATGAGTTGGGCTGAAAGTATATGTTAAAATTTATTGTTCTGAGTAATTTGAAAATAACTGAGAGAAATACATAGTAATTTCTTGACTGCTGTTATCATTGGTTGTTGGGGGATGGATAACTGGAGCAGAAGTATTTATGTAGTCTTCTGCAGAAGTTAACTAAACAGTGTGAATTTTTTTGCAGCATAATTTTCCCTACAAGAAAAAAAACAAACTATGACAAATATTACTTGATGTATAGGATGTGCTTGTCCTAAATGTTTTCAGAATATTAGTTCTGGTGCTGTAATGCCTCAGATGCAGCTATAATGTACTTCTGCTGAGGGCTGTGAACCTGCATGTTTGCAATTAGAGTTGCATGTCACAGCAATTGGTGATGAATAAATAAGAAAAAAAAAAAAGGTATTTGTATTTGGATATGTATGTGTTTGCATAGCAGATGTAAAAGTAGCCCTGTGCATTGCCTGTTCCTAACTCTGATCACTTAAAACAGCTGCAATTTAAACACAAAGCAAAATATTATTTATTTTCCTTCCACGGCCATAGTCCCACCTCCTTCATTTTATTAAAGAGACATATCCTTCAGAGCTGTTTAAATACTCTTGCAGAAAGCA
The DNA here is from genome assembly GCA_013399455.1 of Anthoscopus minutus. Lineage (NCBI taxonomy): Eukaryota > Metazoa > Chordata > Aves > Passeriformes > Paridae > Anthoscopus > Anthoscopus minutus. The sequence goes on from VWYI01022071.1 coordinate 33,586, forward strand.
TGCTATAGTATGTGCTGTTTGTTTTGTCAAATGCTATGCATTTCTGTTGTTTCTTATACAAGCAATTATTTAATCTATACTCTGTTTGGTTTATCAACGTTTGCCTAATACTTTGTATAATTAGACAAAGTCATGCACTACATATATTTTCCTTCATCATTTAATACAAATCTGAGCTAGGTTTAATGTGTACATATTAGCTTTAATAATATTAATGTCACTGCCTGAATTTTTTATTTCTTGAAGATGTAAATGATTTTGATATTTCACACTTAATGGCCAGTAGCACATTCAGAATACATATTCCAGTTTTGATGAGATCAAATAGACATGTTCCATGATGTGCATTATGCAAACAAAAGATACATAACTCATTTAAAAAAAACCTTGTCATGACACTCAGTTATAAATCATTTCATTAGCTTTCCAGCACTGCAGCTTTAGGAAGCTCCATCCATATAATTTACTGTCTTGTACCTTAATGTATTAACTATTTCCTTTTAAAGACAGTAATGTCTGCCAAATGAAGCAACAGAGCATGTTAATTCATGTTTAAAGCAGGCATCCAGTTGTCATATTGCAGCACCACTAATTCAATGCTGAAGACTTCTGTAATACCTGTTATGAATTTTAAATGAAAAAAAATAAAAACATGCAGTAAAGACAAAGCAATACTTACTTGAGAAGGATTCTGCAAGGTCTGTTCTGCTAGTCCACAGACTGAAATGATGGAGCCAGATTTAGAAGTAGCTTATTAGGTGCATGCTGCTTCAACAGTTACAGCTTTTCTTTTTTTTAACTGAAAGACGGAATCGTTTTCTTTTAATGAAGCCAGCACAGAATGATATGCTGCCCACGTTGCTATGAGAGACTAAACTTGCAGAGCAAAGTCTGGCAATTTCAAAATAACTTACCAGGGGTCATTCACTCTCAACCTGCCACTGCTTTTCTGTGTAGTCACAAACTTTGGCAGTGTCAAGCAAGATCATGGACTGTCACAAATGTAGGAAATTACCAGTTAGTCATGCACACTTGAGACTGAAAGTGATTGAGGCAGCACTGTTTGTGAATATAGGTATAAAACTGAGTTAAGCCAAAATCTTTCTGTTTGGAACACCCACTGAATTCTCTTAAAAGGGAACAAGGCTCTGATTACAGTCAATCTGCAGTACTTGCTACTCTGCTGGAGCTTGGGTGCTATGTCTAGAGATCCAGCCCTAAGAAAAGAGTGTAGGAACTGCCCCAAAGGGATCACACAAATGTGAAAAACTATGCATTTTGTTTCACCTTTGATATTTTGGGAAAAAGACTATTAAGCATCACATTTTTTTGTGTATGTACACAAACCAATGCAATTATAAAGACATAATTATGGTTATAAAATCATACATATGTTTCTATATATTTACTATATAAAACCACACACAGTTCTGGAGTTTCATTGATGTCAAACCGGAGAGATGCGGAGAGATAATTATGGCTACAAAATTNATTCTGGAGTTTCATTGATGTCAAACCATTGCAATTATGCGGAGAGATAATTATGGCTACAAAATTATCCATATGTATCAGTATATTTAATATATAGAACCACTCACAGTTTTTAATTTTTATGATATCATCATTTAAAGTATTTAAATGTTTTTGTTAGGTTTTTGTCTGCAGAAAGACTGGCACAAAAGTGTATATATCGTGGTCCAATAGATCATTATATCTGCAGTATTGTACTGCATAATAAATTTGGCCCTGCATTTTGAAACAGGTTTCGTCTTTTACCCAAGATAGGGTAAAAGATACCCTACCTTTAGAATAGAGATCTCTGATCTATTGGTCAGTTGGAAACTTCTCTGAGTAATCAGGTTCTGGCTGATTTGGTTTGCCCAGAAGAGTGGATCTTTTACCTCTGATGTGGAGGCAGAGGTGACCTGTGATATTAACCATACTCTGTGTCATTGCCTTGCCAGGGTAAGGCGAGGAGATGGCCAGTGTTTAGCCATACCACATGCCTTGGCTTGAAAAAAACCCAAAAGTGTCAGGGGATAGGGAAGGACAACTGGCTGTATTAAGCTATTGAAAGGCTGCTTTTGAGTTCATACCTGCATCCCAGCCAGAGTGGGCTTGCTCAGAAGCTCCTCCTTACAATTGCTACTTACCTGTGGAGAGATTTGGGTTTATTGCTCCCACTAAATTTTGGTCACTGTTTAATGTGGAAGAACTTGGCTGTTCAAGGAGGCAGATCTTCACAGCATCCCAGGGGTAAACTTAACAGTAGCATCTTTCTCTCACCAGAAAGAAAACGGGCCTTGCTTCTTGAAAGGCAATGATTAATGCCTCTGGACTGACAATGAATTCAAAACTCAAAAGAGAGTTCTGGGATCATTCATTGCATCTAACAGGTGCAAGGTGCAGATACAGAGCAGAGCTTTGTAACTCATGACAGTTTCTTCAGTAGCAGAGTGGCTCCTGTAACCATAGCATCTTGTAACTGCATCCTTACTTCTGTTCCCATTTGTTTTAACCAATGATGACATGGAAAATATTTGGCTTTTCCTTATTCTTTCCGGTTTTGTGGTGTTTAGGGGAAGACGGGGCTGGTATTTTTTGTTTTTTTTCCAGAGCAGCGAGGTCATTACAAAATTCTGGAGCAGTTTTTCTATTAAAAGATCTTCTAACTAACAAATTCCTCCCTTCAAGCTCCATTATATCTTAGAAGCAGACTTGTGAGTTTGAACCAAATGCAAATGTGCAGTGATAGTATGTCAGGACCTCCATATATGAGGAAGGGACAAAGACCATTTCATCTCTTATGAGAAATGCAACTTTTTTCCCAATGAGCTGACATGAGAGAAAACATGACTTCATTTGCAAATTTTGCTTTAGTCATTTCCTTACCTACAACTGGGAGGTTGGGGAGACAAAATACTTGTCAGCTCTGTGTGCATATCTCTTTTGCCTATAAATCTTGCATGTCGAAAATGTTTTTTCCATATGTTAGTGGTCAACTCCAAATTAGCCCAATAGAATTCCAGTTCCAGTTACCAAGTGAAAGTCAAGGCAGAAGAACTCCTCAATAAACAAAACATCTGTAATGAGCTACAAATATCCTTTTTTTCTACCTCCTTTTCCATTTCTCTGTCCTCAAGTCTTACTTTTCCTTTTGCACATGCTGGTGTGCTGTACCAAACAATCTCTGATTTCCTGCCCCTCTTTGAGTAGAGCTTTCTCCTGAATCCATAATCCTATCATGAAGCCCTGTACAGGGCACATGGAGTTTCTCAGAATGCAGAGCTGGCACAACCACTGAGCTTGGAGAAAGATACAGAATTTATGATCACTAGTGTGTCTGAGGAAACAGTAAAATGATTGATTCTAAGTATATCTTGCAGAACACTGCTATTTAACCACTCATTCTTTCTCTTTTTGAAGGGTTATTTTTTAATCCACCTTCTCCTTTTCTCAGTAAAATTATTGCTAACAATAACTTCAGCAGTAATTGGGAAAGTAAGTAAAGTCAAGGCTCAACTTTGAATATCAGCAGTAATGAAGTCTTTGGCCTTGCCCTTTTATGTGATTTGAACTGAGTATTTTAAAATTCATTCATTGTGAGGGGTACATCTCAGAACAATGAGAGAAAGAATCCAATGAAGCAGGTATTTGTAAATTTGGTGCACCAACATGTAAAAGCAAAAGTCTGGAGCAAAATTGATCCTATTGCTCAGTTGGTCATTGATTGTGTAAGAGTTTGTTGTGATTCCTTGAGAAGGCTGACTTAGAACAGAGGCTAGACAGAGCCAAGAGTAAAGTAAGTAGGTATTTATTAAAAGGCTTTAAAGAATGAACCTAGGGCAGTACAAGGGCCTAGCCAGGGATACACCCAAAAACGGTCACAAAATGGAAAAATGGTCATTGGGTCTCACATTCTTATGGGTTTTGGTCCATCTTCATATCAGGGTTAATTTTCCAATCACAGCTTCAGGCTATGAAGTCCCATCCTTCTTGTTTTCTCTCTTCAGTACACCGTTGTTTATGCTTTTGGGCCTGGAACTTGTAATGACTGTCCTTGGTATCAAGCTAGAAAAGGAATTGTTTTGCCTACCTACTCTGTGAAGAGACCTCACTAACACTTAATATGAGGCTCAAAACTACACACCTTGGCAGCACAGAATATCAAAAATTATGAAAGCTAAAACTTAAGGCATCAGTTGGTAACATTTTTGTTACACCAAACAGAACAAGGATTAGATCCTCCCGTACATTCCAGTTCAGCTTGGATGAATAAAAGGCATTACCACAGAAACACAGAAAAACTTGAAGTATTTTTTTAAGAGTTTATGAAGAATGCATCTATAATACACTTTGGCAAAACATGTTAAAAGAGTCACAACACTTAAACAATAACCGGACACCTTACACCAGACCAGGTTGCTCAGAACTCCATTCAACCTGTCCTTGAACGCTATCTTCTGGGGCATCCACAACCTCTCTGTACCAGTCTCCCAGCACCCTCATGGCAAGGAATTTCCTCCCAATATCTAATTTAAACCTGCCCTCTGCTGTATGTGTATATATATATATATATATATACTTATATAAATGTACACACATGTGCACATTTGCAAAGTAATTAATGCAATCATGGGAAAAAAATCATGAATACAGCAGAATGGAACAGCCACTTGTGTTTGAATATAGGGTTTTTCATTAAAGCGACCAAGCATTACAATGAATTTAACATCTTTAGTTGGTCTTGCTCATCCTTCCTTCATGGAATGATGTAAGCAGGAAGTTTGGAGAAAGATACTTACCCAGTCCATTTGTATGGGGAATATTTTCAAATGCTAAGACACAAAATACCAGAAGGGGGTTCAGAATGGGCTTTAGAATCCTTCCCTGACGGTCTAACAACAGTAGTGGAAAATTTCACAGCCCTAGACCTTAACAGGGAGAGATAGAGAGAAAAGTGGGCATTGACGTCCCTTTGCTAACTCAAGACCTACAGAGGAAAACTGTCAGGGTGCAGCCAGGGTCAGGGGCTCCCAGAGGCACCTCTGAGTCCTTGCCTGCCAGAGCCTTGTGTTTGCCCTGTGCCGTCTGCCTGTGTCTCTCGGCCAGCTTTGGGGAACCTCATATGTGGTTGGTGACTGGAGTGGATCACTGAAAACAGAAGTCCCAGAAAGGATTGGTCCTGCAAATGCTTTAAATTGGTGAAGTGTAGGACTTTAGGATAAATATAAATAGATAAAGTCATAAATAAATATATAAATACATATAAAAATAAATAAATAAATAAATGAAAAGTCACCCCTTAAAACTGGAAATCTGGATATTTGCTGGGTTTGACCTCAGTCTACAAATAACCTCAGATGCTTTGAACCTCTTTTTCTGTAGAAAAAGTAAAAATGCCCAGCTTGTATGCTGGAGACCTAAATCATTCCTTGGCTAGGGGATTGTTCTGTCTTTCAAAGTCCTCTGGGATTGTTCAGCAAAACAAGTGTGCCTCATCTGGCTGCAGCACTCATCACTGTCAAGTGTAATCGAATATGGGGAGAGGAGAGAGGAGATAACCTTGAAAGAGGGGGTGTGCTGCAGATTCAGGCAATAAAAAGCAAGTTCCCTTTCACACGAGCACTAATCTTCCCCCCACCCCGTGTTTATCATTCTCCACACACAGCCTGCTATCTGCACATCAGTCACGCTCAGCTCCCAGCAGCCTGGCTATTGCACACCTACACACAGATTCCCACAGTCTTCATTCATTTCAGATCTGTGTCAGCATCTAAACACCTCTATGGAAACCATAGCATACACAGAAAATTAATGTTAATGAGAGTGTTGGTGAAGAGTCCACCCTTTTTTCTGAGAGGTGGTCAATCTGGACACTTGTAGGTTAGATTTTGTGTTCCAGTAAACCCTGTCTCTTTTATCATTAAAAAAGAAAAGGCAGAAAAAGGCAATGCAAATGTCATTTCTAATGAATTTTGAGAAATACAAACTTTACTTTTGTCAAAGGGAACATATAATAATTTGGGGGTATCAAGCTGAGAACATTATTACAAGTAGAGAATATAATATCCTGTTGAAGGTATTGACACCAATACAGCTCGGAGCAACTTGGTCTTCACCTGGGGTCAGCAATGCTAACATGATCTGTTACAATCTCTACCTTCAAATTTCAAGTGTGTTTTGTTAACTCTGCAGATAAAGCTACTAAACTAGAATGCTTTTGGATTTTATAAAGTATTTTTATATCTCATTCTTTTTATCTGTTGCTCTGAGTCTTTATAGATTTTCAACAGGATAGTATTCTTTATACCATCTGTAACCATAATTTTCCAATATGTTGCCAATGTTGCTTTTCTAGTTATTTTTCCTACAATTGCCTCAAGAAGATGTAGGGAAGGCAAAATAGAAAAATTGGACTCCAGATGCCAAAATGATTTGTGAAAATGCATATGTCTGCTAATCTCTGTTTAGACAGCATTTTGTTAAGTATATTTGCTGTACATTGTTAAATTTGACTCACTTGAAAATTAATCTTTTCAGTCCCTTCAAGGTAGAAAAGGGGTCATTATGGCCCTATATCATCATAGCTAATGTGAGAAAAAAGGTCTTTCAAACCACAAATATATCTGGTTTCTAGAAAAAAGTTGCTTCTTAGAATGGCAATAGTACAATTTTTCTAATTGGTCTTAATCTCTAGCAAAAATGAATGGAAATTAAATAGTATGCAGTACTATAAGGCATTAAAGGCAGGAAAGATTACTCGTGATTTAGACATAATGTCACTTCTCAGTACGAAGACATTGATTGACTACTTCTAAAATAATTTTTCTTGCTTGAATGCCTGAGGAAATATTGATTGCTTTAGAGTTATGTTTCATCGCACAACTTAATACAGCTATTGTTTAAGAGCCTTGCTTTGAACAACATGCATTATTTGTGAATATGAAGAATAAACAGAACTCTCTAACACACCAAGATCCTCCTGTTACCCTAACCTCAATCATAATCCAATATCCACCAGCTATAAAAACTGGAAATTATGTTTCAGGGTAGGTGTCGTTAACATACTGTTAATGGAATGTGACATCCCATGCAACCATGGAGCATGGCAGTTGCAGGGTGGTACTAGTGTAGGATATTTTATTTGCTGAGATGTTGTGTGTCTCTTCCAGGGACTGATGGGTTGCTTCTGCCAACAAAGAACACCGTAATTCCTCACTGACTAAATACCAACAGCATAGGATCCGCATTCTTAAGGTAATTATCAGAGGGAAAATAATTTTTCAACTGCTTATGTCATCTATCATGTCAATCAGCCCATTTTTTCAATTTCTCAGTCTTATAATATATATTTTAATTTAAATATCTAACAATTTAGATTTCAGATCATGGAGTCATGTGGTTCCTGGACTTAATTTATAAGAAAACGAAGCTGTGCTTTAGCAAAAATACCTGCTAATGTAGAAACTGCAAAGAAAAAGAAGTAGGGAATCCCAAAATAAATATCCAACACTTATTTTAAATTCGTTAATTAATTTGTATCATTCCTGACTCATAAAACAAGTTTTCATTAGCTGTAAATGATGGTTTGTTCACATTGCAATTTGCAGTTTAAAGACATTTCAGGACATGGTGTAAACAGCCTCAATACCCTCAAAACAACCTCAAAAAACATGAATCAGCTCTAAACAGACTTAATGTGTTGTAAAGTGCTGATGTAGACAAAACAGAATCTCTCTTGGACCCATTTGATTCTACTGAGGAAACATAATAGCATCTGCTGCAGTAATGATTAAACTCAAAACTGCAAGTTCTGGGTGATCCTCTGTAAGTGCATAGATACTAGGGATACATTTAATAAACTTTTAATAAGTCTCTGGCAATGAGAAAGCTCAAAATTTCATCATCCAAATGGTTATGTTTGGATTAATTTTCAATCTTTAATCATCCAAAAATTCAAGGATCTTCATATATTTAGCCTGAGTTTGTCATTAAACTAACAGATTCCCATTTAACTGACAGATATCCCATTTAGGATTGTTATATCAAATCACTGCTGGATAGCTCTGATGCCCTATTACATATCTGCCCATAGTTCTGTGTTTCAGTCTTCCATATGGAATTTGACAAAGTTGTGTTTAGTCTATATTTCATATCTTAACTGTTGAAGAATTACTGTGTGCAGCTCTTGTCCTAAATGAATTTCCCTTCAGAAATATACTGTCTAAAGAACCTTTCTTCTGCTAAAACATCTTTTATTTCTGGCAGCTTATTCTGTCAGATCATCTCTTACTTCTGTGCTCTCAAGAGGATTATAATGAGGTAGGTTGCATTAAATGATACAGAGTAGAAATTCACAACCACTCTGGCAAAAGTACATAGTGGTGAAGGTTTGCAGGGGTAGATAGTGAACCAACAAAACAGAGACTGTCATTATTGTATTATCTGTTTTTTTTGCTGTATATGATGTTTTCTCTTACCTTCCCTCTGCAAATCATAAGGATTTTATTTGAGTATTCATGTTTATTTTTCTCAATACACTTGTTAATCAAAATGTTGCTTAGAGGAGAAAATTTGTTTATGGGGGAAGTCATATTCTTACTTTAGTACTGTATATTGCTCCAGAATTTTGAGCTAATAACCTCTGCCCACATTCCTACTAGGAAAACTAAAATGAGTTATCTGTCGTTATTGTCACAAGGTTGGATAAAATTATATTTTACATGCAATTTGTGGTATGTGCACCTTTGGGGCCTTTTATTCCTGCAGAATATTTTGTGATTCTTGAGCTTTAAAAAGAGAAAAGGAGAAAACTGAGGAATAGAAGCATGCCTACAAAGTTCAGAGCAGCTGTTTCAAAGCTCCCAGGAAAGGCCAAGCATGTTATATGAAATATAAAATGCTTGTAGTAAACAACAATTAAGAGGACTAGAACTGTATCAAACCCTTGAATGAACAGAAATGGATGTCTGTTGCAAATAAACTATTTTCAAATGTGTGAAACTTGCCATAAGTAACTTAGAAGGCCACAGGCTATAAGGAGCAGTCTAGCAGGTAGAAGGAATTGTTCAGAGAGATTATGATAAGTGGGATATAAGTTTGTATGAAAGAAAGCAGGAAGGGTGGATTCATAAAGCTATGAAATTAAGAAAATGGATAAAGTCTCATCCAGCCTAGCATACTATTTTTATACCATATAGAAATGCTGATATTTTCAGGCAATTTTGACGAAGACATTTTGCTGATCTGAATGCAAATTTGAGTATTTCATACAGTTTTATGACATTAGAAGATGATAATTTTCAGACATGCTCAATGCTATTGCCGTTTAAAATTCAATCAAATCCCTGATGTTTCAGTGTGGTAGTACCCAGCCTCCAGCACTGTAATGTTTTTGAGACCCACTAATGAACAGAACTAAATGACTGTTGTCTTCTGGTTGTGTCTGCTGACCTGAGGCATCAATGGTTTTCTCAGGTGACAGCAGCACTCCTTGGTTTAACAATGTCTTTGGTCTTTGCCTTTTCAACCTTGGAGGAGGAGTTGCTTATCAGCAAGTTCCTGGGCCACAGTGGCCATCCCAGATCCTTCTGAGCACATATCTGACTTGGCCAGTAGTTTTCTGATATAATCTATTGCTTTATTTTCTATATGTCAGTGATGTTCCTGGTTTGATGTGTGTTCAGAGAGAATAAACAAGCAAAACGTTGCTGACTGCCTGAAGACCAGTAGATCTGAGCTATGCTCCATGAGACTCTGAGTGACACAGTCAGACATTCAAAGGTCATCCCATTCAAAGACAGGGCCCTCACAGGAGAATGCTTGGAAAATTTTATCTCCCACATGAATAGAATATATGTTTCACACAAAATCCTGTACCACATCAAATTCAACTGCTTCAGAGGAGGCCAAAGAACCTTCCTTCCTGTAGCAATTTTCTCCAGTTGAAGAAATTCAGACCCTATATTCAAGTAACCAATCATTCTAATAATTTTACAATAAAATAAAAGGGCTGCATATGAGGTACTTTATCAAGTCGGTTGCTGCAAACAAGGAGGTGAAATATTTTCCCAAATGCTCCATAATATTTGCTGTGATTGGATTGTGGTAATAATGTATTTACTGTTATTTGTCTAACACAGGATAAATAAATGCAGAACAAGTAAAGTCAGAATTTGACAAGAATGCAGGATATATAGTTATTGCATTTTTATGTAGGTGAAAGTAAAGACAGAAATACACTAGTTATAAAAGCTGAAGTATTTATCAGAGCAATGTACTAGATTTAATGCATGTAATAGATTATGTCAGAAAGGTTCCTGCTTTTCTCTGACCAAAAATTGTTTAGGCTAGACCTACTGAAAAACTGCAGCTGCAAAAATTTAATTTTCTGTTCATAAGGCCTTCTCTTTAATAGCAGACTAAGAAGCTTACTTTTGTCTACTGTTTAGCTAGAACTTCTTATGCAGCACAGTGCTTAGCAGCAGTTTGTATAGACTGTAGGTGCCTACAGTCAATGATGGATGAAATTATTTCTGGGTAAAAGGAGAGGTGTATTGCAGTTTATAAAATGGCATGGATTCTCATTAATTGCTTTCATGCCATCACTGTGCTCAGTGTGGTGTAAATATGCACCCTCGTCCAAAGAGAAGAGGTGTAACTTTATCTGTGAGTAACTTCATCTGCTTCCATGAGTTAGCAGCTGGCTGTGCATCATGCCTTTTGACATTTATGCCTGGTCCACTGCCTGCCTAAGATGGTTTACCCAGTAGCTCCACAGAAAAAACATTTAATGGTACAATGCAGTGTACCTCCACCTTAGGGCTCATCACACCTTGTTATGAGGTGAAGCGTTCTGTTCCTTGGTGTTCTGTTCCTCAGGGAACACTTTTGAGGCCAAACTTTTTCTCTCTCATGTTAGACATGGCTTAATCACCGTGTTTTTGCTACTAATACCTCTATTTTGCAATACCCAATTCACAGAACTAATTGCAGAGATATTTTTACAGCTCATAGTAAAAGTGCATTATACAATATTCTTAGCACAAAATGGCCTACAACCCTCTTACATAGCCAAAGCAGATTGTTCTTTTGAAATTTCTTCAGAACCACTGCAGCTCAACAGTTTTTGGGTCCAAGCTCCACTGAAGTAATGAACAAAACTACTCTTGGTACCAGGTCTGCAGGCTCTACTCTCGAAAGTTGAACCTTAACCAACAATAAATTAACAGTTCTAGCACTGAGGCTGACTGTAACAAAATAATTTGTCCATACTCTTGATCTGTCTTAATCTACAAAATAGAAAAGTTATTTGCAGATTATAGCTTGGAATGTTTATATGTCCATATTGATTCTTAGACTGTGCCCAGGATTTAGGCAAGGGCAAACTATCTTGAGTCAAAGCTGTGTCAGGCTACAATGTCATTGTAATGGTTTGGATAATTGTGTTCCATTGCCTAGGACTATTCATACTGTTCACTAACCCGGGTCTGTCTACCAGGACAGTTACATTTCTCATAACTGTTTATCAAAAAGCTTCAAGAGCTTGATTATGTCGCCTTTCTGTTTCATCTCCAATTTTCAGCTGTTTCAACTCAGCCACTATAGCAGCCTTGCTATTACTGCTCTTTTATTTCACCAAAATACGCTGTTGTACCATTTCCATTATGTCTGCACCTTGAATAATCCAATGAGCTCTTCATCCACTCAAGAGTCACACAATTACATTTTGTTTTGGGGCTGTTTCCATTTTATTTTTACCTCTCTGGTTTCACTTCAATGAAATACAATGGTTCAACTAATTTTTTTCCTGAGTTCAATGCAGAAAGTATTCCTCAGTAGATACTTCTTTTACTTGATCAGCATCCATCAGTTTTCTGCTGCTGATTTTCCAGAAATAACACCACTTTAATTTTTTGTGATTTCTGTTCCTTTCCTCCACCTCCCCACCTGTACTTTTACATTTATCTGTTCTGTTCATTGCTTAGAAAAAGTACAGTCTAAAATCAGTATGTTCTTCTTTTATTCCTTAGTGGATGGATTTGGAATTCTAACTTTAGATACCTAGGCTTAAATATTGTGTCGCTACATATAAATACAGTCCATGCCCAGGAATAGGCTTGCACTAGGATTCACAGGTTTGTAATTACTGGTGATAAGTAAATCCGACAAAACCTTGTATGAATACCTTATTAAGAAAAAATTGCCACGAAGTTTATGAAGTATTTTTAATTAAAATTTCGGGAATACTATCTCAACTTTTGGAATGGAAAATGTGTTATTTTATCTACCATGTAGTTTAAGAATTAAGGAGCTCTGGAAGGTATGCTGTGAGCGACATTGTATTCCATGACAGTGACCTTACAAATCCTTACAGGGCTCATAAAAAATACCAGTTTTTGCACAGCAATTTATTAGGGATTAATTAAGATGAGGGACCAAATTTGGTGTTCAGTATGTATTTACCACTATTGCATTGGTCATTCAAGGATTTTGGCCATCTCAAAACCTGGCATCAACTCTGCTAATTAAAACTGGTTTCATCTGGAAATCTGCCTTTGTTACAAGGTTTTGGCACCAGTGAGCATTGTATTTCTCAGTTTCTCATTTTCACTTCAAAAATATGGTTTTCAGGATTGAAATGGAAAGAATGTGTACTGGAGAAGCTTCTGCTTTTGGAAGGTGAAGGAGAAAGTGGTGAAGAATTGAGCAGCCAGTGTTGGAAGGGACCTCTAAAGTTTATCTGGTCCAACCTCTCACAGCAAGAGGAGTCCAGATGAGATTATCTAGCACCCTACCCAACTACGTCTTGAAAACCTCAAGTATCACTATGCCTAAAGTAAGTTTGCATAATTAAGCTGTAAACTTTACTTTTAAAAATGCAGTGGGTACTTCTCTGTTTTCTCTATTTAGAAATTTGTTTTTTAAAGTGGAAAATGAACTTTGAGCTGTAACAAAAAAAGCAAATTTTTATGAGTCTTGGATAACATCGACAAAAAAGATATAATCTGCTTAAAGCATGCACTCCAAAAAAAAAAAAAAAAGAAAAATCATTCAACATATAGGTATTCACAAAAATACAGTCAAATACTCTGAGTGTATTAGACAAAGCAGAATGAAACATAATTAATGGTATTTATCCTTGATGTATAGAACCAGTGACTTATTTTTAATCAAAGAAAGAGAGGACCTAAATGTATTTGTACGTGATAAAATGAGCAGAAAGGGTAAAGGAAGGGGAAGGGAGCAATGGAATTCTGCCTATTGTGCTTCTAAGACTGCCTTTGTTTAGGTCAGATACATTGGCATTTCCTGTTCTGCCTTCCTTCCTAGAAGATCAAAGTCCTTTACGGGTATATCCCTATAGGTTTCAAGAAGCTGGTAGAGAACAGGAAATTATAGAGCTTGCCTGCATTCACTATATAGACAGACATATGAGAGAGCATTTTCACCTATTGTGGAAACTCCTGATTGTTTCAGTCTCTTTTACTGCAAGTCATCAATAAACCAGGGTGGAGAGGGAAGCTGAGAATATATAGAATATTTTTAATATTCAGATCCTGACATCAAAATCGAGGGTTGGATTTTGGACCACTTTTAGTTAGTTTTGGATTTTTGGACCACTATAGTTAGTTTGTGCATTTTACTGGAACTGAATGTGAAGAAGTGAGGTTCTGGCAACAAGTCAAAGTTGAATGTACCTATTTGTTATTTGATAAAATGAAAGAATAGTTTCCAGCACAGCTTCTGGACTTTTAGGAAAGGTCACTCACTCACTGTGAGGGAAATTGTCTTTCAATCAAGTCCTCTCCCAGCTTTGGCTTGATTTATGTCTTATTGTAAGTATTATCTGAAAATGAAAAATAACATAATGCCATAAAGGTGTTATTGGAAAATGGAAAATAACATCACTTCCATTATTGCTGACATGAAGCCAGGCTGATCTGTGAATAAAAGTCTTCCAGGGGATCAAAAGCGCATGCTGTGTTATTGCCACCAAAGACAGCATCACGCTCTATGGCTACTTTATTTTCAGTGTTCTTGCAGAAAGTCTTTTGTGGCTCTGGGAAAAATGAAGCCTAATTATTGACTTAAATAAAAATTCACAGTTGTAAAGATGCTTTTGGCAATGAGATAAGCCCCAAACAGATTTGAAATAGGGAAGTGTTTGCCTTGTGGTTAAATGAGGATCCCCCTAAGTCTTAGAAGGCAGAATTGGAGAAGGAAATGCAGGTGAGATGGAAATAAAGGATTCAATTCTATATACTAGAGGTGTCTTGGTAGGTAAGGTGGCCTTTGGAATTAGTATGTCCTTTCCACTGCTTAGTGTGTGAGCCAGGGAAAGCCAGTCCCTCTTTGGTTATCCGTTTCCAAGTGTTTAATTTTCTCACAAAGATGAAACCATGCCAGGTAACAGAATGCCCAGGAACTACACAGGAGCTGTAGACGCCCATCAGGCATGACCTGGAAGAGTTATGACACACTGAGAGCAGAGAACCAGGAGGATGCTGAGAGAGGTTGTTCAGTACGAGAAGAATGAAACCCAAACACATGTATATACTCTGCTCCAGTGCATACATCACTGCACTGCAAAAATCACTGGTATGAAGTACCCAAACAGATTATTTTTTAAAATTAGAAAACAGGTATATCAGGGGCTAAAAATGCTGAACCATCATCTGAAATGGCCTGTTTTCAGAGCTGTTTGTTTTCTTAAATTCTTTTTTAAAGAGGTCAGATTAGAAAGAAACATCCTTATTAGTTTGAAGAAAATGCACTGTTTTGAGCAGTTTGCCATTTATTCAGCCTTGTACCTGGGGAGTATCAAAACAATATGTTCTGTAGGAGAGTGCAAATGTGCTCTCAGAACAAACTGCATCAGACAAAACTTCATTACATCTTTATTAAAACATGCTCAGGCTTCACTCCCCAAAGCACCTCTGTCAGTCAGCTGGTGTCATCCAGTGACTCTCAAACACATTGACTGAATAAAATTAATATTTTAATCACTGTTTGGAGATGTATACTCAGCTACTAATTCTTTATTATACACTCATAAATTTTATTGAATATTATTATTCATAGCCCAAGACATAGGTTTTGACCAAAGTCTCCTACTTGGAACTCAAGGAGTTTTTCATTCTAAAATGTGGGACATTTTGATTAATCATTTCTATTAGGTAGGACAAAAAGCCTTACCTTTCAGCTTTCTGTCCATGGGATCTTTACTAATTCTATTTTACAGATGACACAAAATCTCTGTCTCATTTATAAACTGCATTGTAATTTGTTGCTCCGAGATTCTATTCAGCAATAAACATGATTATCAATGTCAGATCTGTCAGAAAGCTGCTGTAAGAGAGTTTAAGTATCCCTAGAATTGCATGATCCCCTCTTTTTTTCTAAAATATAAGGCAGAAAAAAGTCACAGAATGAAAGGCCAACATGTGGCTTCTCTTCTATGACAATGAAGTACCAGCAGTAAAGTAAAACTCCTTTAATTTGTGGATTTGAAGGAAAAGAAAGGAGCCTAGCATGATTAAAATCATTGTAAAATACACAACTTGTCTTCCACAATTTATTTGCAGGAAATATTCAGTGTGTTTGGGAATATGATTAAAACAAATGAGCAAGACTGGCTTTATACTGAAAAATATATTACTGATACTTAGCTTTAAACGTGGATAATTCCTGCACCTTACTTGCACAGATGCTGATAGGGAATCTGACAGGGGGCTGATGTCTTTGCAGCCACACAAGGAGATAAGGTGAATTTGACTTCTGAACTGGAATTCATCAGAAGTAGTGCAGCATTTGAAAATGTTACCTGACTGAATTGTTGCTTTATCAATCAAAAACTAAAGAGTTGCATGTATGTGCTATGTACATGGATGACAAAACTGCTTGCTTTTATTCTCAATGTCTTCCTGACTAGTGAGAGTAGAGGAAGAAACTACAGTGATGAAAGGAAAATACAATTTTCTGTATCCACTGTCCTTACACTTCATGGGATTTTTTTACTTACTACAGAAAGAATTTGACAGCAAGGTCTTATTTGCTAAGATATTAAACATCAGGGTAACTTAAACAGAAATGTTATGTTGGGATTGTATATATTATATGATAGCATGGGAAGAACTAATGATAGGTTACTTAGATGGGGACTGGTTTTGCTACTTCATTGCAAAGTTTAAACATAGCCCAGCATGTTCCCTGTTTGCATCTAGAAATTGTCAGGCTTTACTTTAACAAATTAAATGAATGTGTGGGAATATTAGCTTTGACATAAAACCTAAATCAGAAGGTACAAGTAATACTTTATGCAGAATAAAAGTGGATCTAGCTGTTCAGATATCAAATTCAGTGTTGAAACTAAGATATTTGCAGTTCTGTCTTGTAAGCCACACATTGTTGACTCAGAGATAAAAGAGAAGCTGTGTTCTGTCCGGAGCATAAAAGCTGAATCTGTACACGAGTGGAAGTATTTCTGTTTTGCACAGACTGACACAAAATGGCATTTGTAGTTTCTCTTTGCTATAGTGACTGCTAGAACTTGAGAGGTTTATGAAGGAATTTTTCCACTAGAACCTATCCTGGCACTGCAAAACCATCCTTGCAGAAAACAAAACACTTTGCTGAAGAGACAGACTCTGCATTGGGCTTTGTGTCACTGCAATGAATGGCTTATATTTAATGCTCTCTTTAAAGACATTACTTTGACTGAACTTTGGCATTAGTTGTACTGGACAAAGGTAGAGTAGATTTGTGACCCTGCCCTCCAGTTCTTTGGCATGCAATCATTAAAGATGCTAGAATCACTTTGTAGGGATGAGTTTCAAATCCTCAGTATTTCTAGTAAGATTTTTAAAAAACTGTCTGGGAATGTTTTATACAGTGATATATCTGCATAAATTTCAAGCTTTAATTTCATGAGAAAGGCCTTCCATGGCTACAGCCTACAGAAGAACAGATTCTTTCCCTTCCCCTCTCCAAACCTCTTCCTTCAAAAAGTACAGAGGGGAAAGGGGATATGAATGAAAAGGATCATCACACAGGCCTGAATTCCAGTTTTGGGGTTTTTTTGGTAAGGTTTGGGAGACATTTCTGTTTAAAGAGCAAAGGAAGAATTTCAAGTGGGGAAAGTCTTGTCATTCTAATAATGTCGACATTCTAGGCTACCTAATTAATGTATTTTTATGCCTGGGCAGAATGGTCAACTCTAAGTTAAGCAAAAGATCGGGAGCTATTGAAATGCAAACGTTTAGTCCTTCAGTAGGGAGCAGGAAGGGTAGGAGACATTTACACACCACAGGAGCCTGGCAATGAAACATCTATTCAGAGCTCTGTGCTGGGGGACTGCATTAGTGCTCTGTTTGCTGTGCATGGCTCAGAGCTACAGCAGCAAGAGCTGGCTGTTAGCTGAAGTGAGGAGAATGCTCCCCTGGGAGCAGGCAGGGCGAAGCAGAGCACTGAGCAGCCAGCAGCATGAAGACACATCACCATGACACTGCTGGCAGCCTCAGGTAAGCTTTGTTGACAGGGAAGACGTGACAGTCCTCAGCCACAGAGCTTACCCAAGATTGAAGGCAAGCAGCTGGCCTTTGTAGAGGCAAAGCATATTTAGCATTGTTGCACTGTAGAACAGCCTTCTCATAATAATCTGCTCTATGGGGCAGGCTTACCTTCCTTTAATATGATATTTTGAAGACGTTTGATCATGTTTGCAAAGGACCAGGAGACCCATTAAACACCAAGCTTAACTTCTTTGCACTCATTGAGAGAGACAAAATTTTATTGTATCTCCTTGCATCTGAACTTAGCTCTTTTTCTGCTAGTTAAGGCTTGTTATAAGTGACAGCTCCCAGGTTCATCCCAATAAGGCGCCAGTGGCTGTGCAGCTTGCTGGTGGGTTGGCATAGCTACCCACAGAAAACACTGAGGCTCCTCAGGGTCATTCAAAAGATTTACAGAATAAAGAGTAAAATAGTGCTGTTTTGTTTAATACAGGTATTTTATTGAAGCACTTTGTTTACTGGCACATATATGTGAAAAAGGAGGAATAGATTTATAGGAGTGCTAAAAGAGGAAGTGCTCCATCAATCCTTTTCCCTATTAACTGCCCTAGAAATTAAGTTTTAAGGCTTGAGGAAACGGAAGGCAAGTCTTGCCTCTTACCTTAGGCGCCCAGACTTCTCTCAGAAAAGTTCCCTAACAATCAGTTTTTAAGAATTTGATTGCCCTTGATCTTAACTTTTAATACAGTTCCTGTGTCCTCTAGGTTGAGGATGAATCCCACCTTTTGTGATATGCAGGCTGTTGGTTAGTGGCATCACAGTTCTGAGGTGGATTGGCAGCTCTACAGTTGCAAAGTGTAGCACCGAGACAGTCCTAAGAAAACGAAAATAAGTCTCTAGCCTAGGAACAGGGAACAAAATATTTTGGTTTCTGTTGCTGATTACAAAAGCAAGTAAATGTTTCTTAGAAGTGGAAAAAGACCAGAAAGAGAGATTGCAGACATACCTCCGAGTAACAAATTATTTTCATCTGACTTAGAGAAACATGGTAGTTAGGAGATGAGGGTTCATTTCCCTGCATCACCAAAGGAAACTCTTCGTCCTATACTCCACCTGAGCTGCAATGGAGGGGGAAAATTGTTCTTCCTTTCTCTAGGGGTGCCAGCTCTCTTAGTAGAAGTGATGTTTTTAATTTAAACTGAATTGGAATATTTCCAGGGTAACTGCATCATTAGTTGAAGATGCTGTTTTCCATAAACACATAAGGCGAGTGCCTCAGACTGAAAACAGTGCAATCCCCAGTGTCACCAGCTTCCAGTCCTCAAGAGTGTATGTTTGACACAATGATTTCATCTAAGCAATGGGAGAGCTGTACCAGTGTGCTGGATGCTGAAAGGAGAATGCCTGCCCTTTATCCCTTCCTCAGCAAGGAGATAAGAGGTGTGACAGGATGAAAGGTGGAGATGCAGCCTGCGGATCAGGCTGCAAGGAGAAGCTGCCATGCAAACACTTGTGATGAGCTAACTGTTCCATCCAGGCATTCTTGGATGTGCAGCCTCCCAGCTGGGTGAGAAGAGGAGCTGCCAGCCCTTCTCACAGACTGGATGAAGAGTCTGGATTTCACTGCTTGCAGCTGGCATGCTACATGCTGGCTAACCCACTGCTGCTTTCCCTTGCCTCAGAGCTGAGAGGAGGTAGCTGGTGCTGTAACCCAACTGGATTGGTGGAATTTTCTTCAAATATAAATTCATACACAATTAATTATAAAATGCATAAGTGCAATTTACTCTTTTCTGGCTAGCAAAGTAAAAGAGCTGTTGCTCTGAATTCTTGTATTTCCAACGGGGTATCTCTTCAACTACTAAATTAAGACAACATCACTGGTATATGGATACTACTGTAATCAGCTGTTGAAAGGTTTCTGTTATTCACTGCTTCCCAGTAGAGGGATCATTAAAACCTTGACACTTTAGTGTTTAATTAATTTATGCTTCCTTTTTCATTTAAGGCCATGTGTTTTAACAGCAGCAGCATGTGATAGGCTTGTCTTTACACAATATGGTTAGAAAATAAATTTCACTATGTACTTTGCTCAGACCTAATGGTCTGGAATCTTTGAGTTGAATTAACTTGACTGTAATTGCAGTGCTGTGGCAGAAACATTACCAAAATCAGAAGCTTTATATAGGCATTTATTTTGAAGAAAAATTCTGGGTGTTTATATGTCATTTTAAGCTAGAAAAATGATGGTGGCAGAATATAGCTTTTAATCTAATGTACAATATCTGCTTAAAAACTAGAATTTGTTGGCTGGAAATCTTCATGGGCAAAACTGGTTCATTGGCTCTTCTGGAAGTTAATCAAATTTTCAACTGTTTGTAATAAGAAGATAAGATTAAACTGGCTAAATGTTACATGCTAGACTTATTAGACTCAATTTCAGGAAGTGAAACACTCTTAAAACAAAGTTGCATTTATAAAGAATTCCGGTAAACTTGAGAAATATCAACAGTTCCTGAATAGCGGTTTTAAATTGGGTAGCAGTGCCTTTTTTGTCAGAATGTGTGCTTTTCAGTGCCTGAAATACTGCAGAAATTTAGCCAAGGCAGAATCTTAATGTAATATGCTGAAAAAATTTGTACATGCTCAGGAGAGACTTCAGTTCTACTGGCTGATATGTCGAATTATTCCCTCATGATTGAACTGAGTCAGGCTCATGCTACACCAAAAATATGAACTTGATCTGCAATAGCTGTTCTGGACATTAAAGCATGGAGCAGGGAAGGTGTCTGCCTTCTTCTCATCTTCTCTAAGGTCTGTGCCCACATCCAGTGAAAGGGGAGGAGGAAGAATACCTGATGCAAAAGCTGCATTGCAGAATGGAAAGATGGGGGCAAGGATTCTGATGAAAGATGGATGATGAAGAAATTAAATGAAATGGGAGTAAATTGAAGTTGAAAAGATTAAAATGAAGAAGCAGATAGGGAGTCATTGTGTAAAGAATTAAGGGCATGGACATAGCTAAGGATAGCTAGGAAAGTGTAGTTTATACGTAGAGCTGGTGGGTCAGGGTATAACTGCTGATGAAAGAAGGCTGATGTAGGGTAGAGAATCTTGAGGAAAGGATTTTAAATGTTTTGTAAATCAAAATAGGAGATATTAATATACTAAGTTAAAATGTTCTGGCTTACTCTGTCATGTCTCATTTGTGATGTCAGAACCTGAAGAGCATTTAGAATTGCATAGACCTCTAGGTTCAGCTTTCATTGATTTCAGCCACATGTGCAACATTCAAATACATCTGTAAATCCAACCCTGTGTTGTCCACCTTGATACACAGAAAATTAGGAATGTTTCATGTGTTATGACACAAGTTTTAATGACATGAATACATATATTTATTTATACCAGAGAATGTAGTTGTGTAAGCACAGGAAATTTCTCATAACTTCTGCTGGACTTTGTGGTTTTGATGTTCATGTAGGCATGTACAAATATATTTATTCCTTGCATCAAAACCTTTTAATAACCACAGTGGGTGAAGTTAATCTGCCTTGCAATATAGCTGCACTGTAAATATAAATTATTAAAAGGTGATTGTTCCTGAGCTGCTCTTGAATTAACTTCCCTTATTTACTCGGCCACTTTATGATCTCCACTACACCACTGCTATATTTATAGAAAAGGACTCTATCCACAGTACATAACCAAAGAAATAAATTCTGGCTCTCGTGTAACAAGCTCCTGGAGCAGCCTGTCTTTCCTCTATGGTAATACCCACAGAAGGGACCAGGCTCTTCCTTTAAACACAGAATTGCCTCCTGGCATGAGCAGGAATTATGGGATGAGAGAGCTCAGCTCCCCAGAGAGAAGGGACTTGTTTTCCCTATGTCTGAGCAAAAGTCAGGCATACCTGACAGCTTCTCAGTTACTTGGCAAAGAAGATAAGAGACTTTCTCTAACCAATCCTTGATGCTAGTGTTTCTATTTTTGAGACAGACTTATTCCAGTTCTTGAGCTTAAATCAAAACAAAGCTGGGGTTCTGTGAAGCTAAATGGATTCTATTGTCACAATCTCCTGTTCTAGCGGCATAACTACTTGAAAAGGTTTCCATTATTTGATCTGAGATAATGACATCAGCTTATTACTCCAGTGTAGCAGCTCTTCATGTCTCTAACTTCAATCTTTAACATTTCCAAAGGGCACTTAAACCAGTTGGTTTGCAATAAATTTTTTAATCTAGACTCTTATAGATAATATTTTTATTTTTCCCTGAAAACAGTGCAGAATCTAATAATCACTGAAGGCTTTAACCACATTTATTCTTTAGAATATTAGTTATTTTTTTCTCAGTATTTCAGATTTCTCATTGATACTTCTGGGCCACATTAAAGAGATTTTGTTTTAACCTGCACCTTTTTTCTAAGCTTTCATTTATCATTTTGAAAATCCTGTAATTAAAGTAAATCCTGGTTCTTTGCCCAGTATATTCTCCAGCATAATAATTTATAAATTGTAGTGAGCAAGTTAAACATTACAATTAAAGCAGTGGAGAAAATGGCTTGATATGTGTCAATTCTTCTTCCCTATACATCCCTCAGAAAAAAAATTATGTGACTTCCACAAAACTATACTATAGGCTGAATTATTTGATGGGTTTTGTTGTTGGTGGTGGTGGTGGTGGTGGTTTTTTCTGGTTATTAGGCAATTTCATTTGATTATCTGATCTTTATTTCTTTCTGTGCTGAATAAGTTCTAAATGGTTCAGATTTTCTCAGTGTGATTTTGGCAAAGTGTTAGATTATATTATTTTTAAAAGAGAGAGAGAAGTTTCTATTTCAATCTCTTCCTTTGCATTTTGAGCTGCATAATTATTTCTAGCCTCTGATTTGGAGTGTCTGAGGTCACTTGGTCTTTTCAGTTTGGGGAAGAGGAGGCTGAGGGAGGATCTCATTACAGCTGCAGCTTCTTCTTGAGGGGAGGAGAAGGGGCAGGCACTGATCTCTTCTCTGCAGTGAGCCGTGGCAGGACCAGAGGGAATGACCTGAAGTTGTGCCAGGGAAGGTTTAGTTTGGATATTAGGAAAAGTTTCTTCTCCAAAAGGGTGGTTGGGCACTAGAACAGGGTGAGAAATGGTCACAGCCCCAAGACTGACA
>VWYI01022071.1:56800-78049 GCA_013399455.1 Anthoscopus minutus
AAACCTTACTGACACAGGAAGATACCTATATTCTGTTGTCACTAGGGAAGCAACCATAACTTTGTTTCCAATTCTTCTCAGATCAAGTTTGAGGTTTTTAAAGGCATTATGTGTATAAATCAGGTCTTAGGGATCAATTTGTTTTTGTCATATGTAACTGTGATGCTCCAGCTTCCTGTCTAGTCTTTACTGCCAGATCATTTCCCTGCAACCTTCCCCTGCAGTTTTCTTATGAGTGATAGGAATAAGTCCTGATCTCTAAATTACCTTTGCATTATTTTGTTCTCTTATATAGGTCTCTTCAGCAACTATACGGTTAAAGATAGCTGTAAATAAAGAGAAACACTCTTTGTAAAGCTGGAAAATATATAATTATACTTGCTGTTGTTGTCAAAAACTGCAACACAAATTGAGTTATATTCTTTAATTGTATAAAGCTATAGGGGAGTTGAGAATTGGGTAACAATGTCCACAGTCCTGTAGCATTTGCCACAAGTAAGATGGATTGTGAGAAGTGAAGTGGGAATGGTGCTGGGGCTTTACAGTGCACTTGAGCTGTGCTGTACTGAGCTGATGGAATGTGTGGTAAGCTGAAAGGCTCTGTCTTTATTCAAACAGTACTTATTGCATCCATATGACTTAGAGTCTTGCTATTTAAAAAGACACTTTAAATACAAATTGAGATACTTTTTTTCACTCTTCCTTTCTTATTTCTTTAGAAGAAAATTATAAACCTTTAAAGTTCCTCAAAGATTTCACTGGCAGCATGCTGCTATGAGCTTGAATGTGTCCAAAATTGTACACCTTTCTTACTCCTCCTTACATAGGAGAAGTGAGTACAAAGTGACTCAAACAGCTACCAGTTGGGCTTTATTTTTAAAACTGAGTGTGATTTCTACCAGATTTATGGTGCAAATGTTCACACACAAATCTGTCTCAGATTAGTGGTGTCTTTAGCATTTCAAAACCTATATAGTGTCTTTACCAAATCTTTTGACTGAAAAACCTCATTAATCTCCAAAATAGACAAATTGCATTTGTCTTTTATTAATATTCATGATGTTTTCCAGAACAAACATTAAATTTTTTTTCTTTATGGTATTTAAAGGGAATATGATTATCTCAGGGATGATTCACAAACATATGAAGTTTTTTCTGTCTTGACAAGAAAAGCTAATACTCTTCTGTCAGAATTTTAATCTTCTTACACTCTCTGTTTATTGTAATAAATGATGTTGCACCTTGTACATATTTTGCAAAATGATAGAATCACTGAATAGGAAAATTTGCCTCAATTCCTAGTGTTAAATGACATTCAAATGTTTATATCTGTGGGAAAATTAAGGACTTTTAAGCTAGTACTCCAAAGCAAGTTGTGAAGAACTCTGACTTGGTTTTGATTGTGGAGAAATATGTCTCCACTGCTCTCTTCTCTGAATTTGCATGCTGTGATGGGACATCCTCTCCAAGTCCCACTCCTCAGGAAGCACTGTGATCTCAGAAACGTTCAGCACCTGGGCTAAGTTCCTTTTTAGCTTATCAGGAACACTATCTGCTCCCAGGAGCTTATACTGGCTAACAGCCTCCTGGCTTTTTAACAGTAAGCCCTTAGAAATTTTTATTGCCCAGGTTACAACCCAAGTGGAAAACCATTTTTGGTATTGAACTTTCTAAGAAAGTTATCATCTCAAATTGTGGCCAGGGTGGAAGATTTCTAAGACCAAAGCCAATTGTCTTGTGACTCTATAAACAGAGGTCCTAAATGTGACCCTTTGAGCTCTCCTGGGCAGTGTCATTGACCAGCCATCTGTCTCCCTCTGAGAGGGATTTCTCACAGGTTT
Organism: Anthoscopus minutus; assembly: GCA_013399455.1. Classification (NCBI taxonomy): domain Eukaryota; kingdom Metazoa; phylum Chordata; class Aves; order Passeriformes; family Paridae; genus Anthoscopus; species Anthoscopus minutus. The sequence goes on from VWYI01022071.1 coordinate 58,642, forward strand.
GCTGTACTTGCATTGCTGAACACCAGCAATGGAGCCCAGGTTGATACTCAACTCCCATTGAGAAGCTGCAAAGGAATATTCACTGAAAGCACTTCACTGAATTCAAGGGGGATTTTTCACCTTGTACATTTTCCATTAGGCCTCTGTGTGTGTAAGTGTGGATATGCTATAACAAATGTACAATGAATGCTTCTCTCTTAGATTCCTATGTATGTAAGATTTGCAAGTAAGGTGGGGCTCTTAAGTTACTGTGGTGCTTACTGTAAATTCTACAGTCTTTTGTTACACTGTTCATTGATTAAGTGCTGTTAAGTTTAAGTGTTGTTAGACTCTTTAGGCCTAAAACACTGGTCAAGTCAAGGGCTAAGTTTAATAGGTGACTCCACTCTGAACCTTGTAACTCAACAGGAAGCTCTTCCTTAAATCTTTTTATCATCACCCTTTCCTATCCTTACCCTTTTTCCATCCTCTGCCTCCATGTAGGTAATTTTAGGCTGATTTTAATTTTGATCGATCAGACTAGATTGTAGTCTGATTTTGATCTGTATGCCCTAGCCATAGCAGTAAAGTGAACCTTGCCAACAAATTTTGTCATGGTTTCACTTTAATATTAAACCTGATTTTGTAAATACTTTTGTCAGGGTCTCATTTGCTGGCCATTGCTGTCATTTCATCACATTAGACGAGGAAAGACACTGATTAGGGGCAGGAGAGACTAACCCCTCATATCAAATTGAATTAATTTTGTAGTGACACTTGGAAAGCCTCTGTTTTGATGAATGCCAGAAAGCAATTTTGTGTTACTTTGGACTGAAGAAATGCAGAATGTTGCCAAAAAAGGCAGTGTTTTAAGAACACTCCTGCAGCATCCTTTCCTTCTTATAGCAATCCAGGTAAATTTTCACTTGCTTGGAGCTGTAGCAAAATGACATAAGCAAGGGATCAGAAAAACCAGCTTGGATTCAGGTTTCATTATCCTGAGTTCTACACATAAGAGAGGTGCTAAGAATTTATTTGAGGGGGACCTTTAAAATCTCAGTAGGAATTTTGTCTGAATGAGAGCTAGGGAAATCTTCAATAGTGGGATAGAATACAGGAACGTAAATAATGTAAGTCAGTCTCCAGAATGAGAAGGAAGCCTGTGCCTGTCAGACATAAATAACAGTTGCTTAGAGCCAACTGAACCTCTATTTATGACACAAAGATTAATAATGTGAGTGGCAACCAAAGGTGAAGTGATTCAGAAATCTAGTTCTCAATTTTTAGAAATATGGAACAGGCTGGATTTTATAGCAGCAGATGTAAGAGGGGAGGAGGAAGGGGCAGGGCTGTGAAGGAGCTGCAAGATGTTTTTTAGATTGCATGAAAAGCATTTGGCTGTGAACGAAGGAATGGCATTTAAATTTTTTTTCTTCTTGAAGATAATCAGGGATCTGCAGAATTAAAACTAATGAAAGGGCAGTTCATATGGCATGAGGCCAAAAGCAGCTATGTGAATGTGTTAAGCAAGCATCCTTTGTAACCCATATGTGAGGACATATGGACTCTGCAGCTTCCCAGCAGTCCTGGCAGGTCCTGTGCAGTGTGAAAGGAGGGTATGAGGCAGCAGGATGATGAAGTGAAGGTTTTGTTATTTTAGTCCTAATTTAGGACAGTTGCAGACAGCATAATGGAGTCAAATCACTAACAAAGATGCACATTATCCAGAGACAGAATCTCTTGTGGTGCTTGGAGATCCCACCAGAATTTGCACTTGCTTAAGTTTTCACTAACTTAAATGTGCTCATGACCAGTCAGGGCTTCTTTTCCATCATGAGTCTTCCTTTAACTCCTTTCCTTCTTACCTGTAGAAAGGTGATTCCATATCCCATGGGAGAGCTTAGTGAATTGCTTTGGGCTTGATCCTCATGAGGTGGCAATGGTGGCTCTGGATATCTGAGCATTGCCAAAATTGGATCATGTTTTTGGAAACACGTTCTCTACCATCATCATGACAGATCATTGCTAGACTAAACACAGAGAAACCTTTATAAAATATTTTAAAGGTTTTAACTTTTCAGTCATAATCCTTAGGGTTTTGTACTCATGTTCACACAGACACATCTGTTTTCTGGGGTAAAGGATCCTTTCAATGGACATTTAAAATTTCTCACTCTGTGTCTTATTCTGCAAGAAACTAATCAAGTAGTCAAGTAGTGCTGGCTCACTCTGGCTAATGACACCTTGGCACTGGCATTTCAAAATTGGATTTCCAACTCCAATGGAAAGTGCTCATGCAGAATTCATCCTTAAAAAGAAATCTGAGTGCAAGCCAAAACCAGAAGACCCAAACTAAGTCTTCAGGTTTGAAGCTGCAGCGGATAAATTCTTTTCCTGAGTCTGTCTTCATGATGGCTCTTAGTAAATTTAAAGAAAACTTATTTTTAATGTCTGAATTGTTGGTTTTTAAGTAAAAGCTTTTCATGAGAACTCTATGTTGTATGTTCCAGAACAGAATTTGAGAAATTTAGGGTTTTGACATCTTCTAGTGTCTTATGGAAATACATCACTCATGTCAAATCTGTTTCTCAAAAGCAGAATATAGTTCCTTGGGTTGGTTTTTTGGGGATTTTTTTTGTTGTTGTTTGGTTTTTAAATTTTGAGGGGTTTTATTCTTTTTTGTTTGGATTTGGGGTTTTTGTCTGGTTTTAGGGTTTTTTGTTTGGTTGGGTTTTGTTTGTTTGTTTGTTGGAGTTTTTTTGTTTTTTCTTTTTTTTTTCTCAGCCTGCACCAGTCTGATCAAATATTAAGGTATCTTCTTCACAGTGCTCAGGGCTGGAATGTCGGAGGTGGGGGCACCATGTACAGAAAGTTCATGTCATGGTCAGCACAAATTATGGATTGTATCTGGGTTTCTGACAAGGTGACAGGAAGCCAAAGAAATTGCAGGATGCACAGCATGAAAATGGTTCTTCAGCAACTTTAGGTTCCCTAGGAAAAAACCTGTAGACAGCTGTCAAACCTGACTGGTCACAAATTCCTTACCTACTCATTTCAACAGTTTTCTTATCTTTCCTCTTTCTGCCAGATGCTTCAGATGTGGATAAGAGATGAGGAAAGATGAACTCTGAAGGTTGTCCAACTCAGAATAGGCTATTCCCAAAGTTCTAGGCTCCATTCCAGTAAAGCTAGAGCTCCAAAATGGCACAGGTTCAGGTTTCCAGCACTCAACATTCAAAGGGGGGCCAGCAACGTTCATGGCTGCATCTCTCAAAGGCTTCTCTCAAGGGCCTCTTTTTGTTTTTACTAATATATTTCTTTTCTGAAAATAATATCTATATCCTTTAAACCCAGGGTTTTTTTTTTTAAAGAGATCTAAAAATATGTTTATCTGACAGATAATCTGAAAATGACCAATGCAGGCAATATTTATCACCTAAATTGAAGAAAAACATGGCAAGAAGCTTTTGCAGTTCAGGAGAAGTGAGGATGAGTCTGTGTTTTCCACAGTTGATTGATTATTTGATTAATTCCTATTTTAAACACTGTATCATTGTGATTTCTTGGGGGCTTTTTCCATTCTGGTGATTTTATTGCTTTTTCAAACAACCAAATATATAATATTTTTTTCTAATATGTCAAACATGAGAATGCTGTTCTTGCCTCTTTTGATCACTGCATTGATAGCTGCTGTGAAGCAATCAATGCAAATCATTACAAAGAAACCAACTTGGAAGAACTTGTGAGCTTTTCTTTTAAAAAAAATAAATGAGAAATTTAAGTGAATAAGTGCTATACATAGTCTCTTGTCCCAAGGGGCATTCAAAGAGGGAATGAGCACATAAATTCCACTTAGAAGACGGTTACTCGGAATCAGATAACATGTAGATTAGAGATTTTAAATTGAAAACTTTACCAAGGGTGTTGCTATGTAGTTCTGCCAATAAAAACCCTAATTGGTCCTCAGGAAATTCTGCCTTAGTTGTGAATAGCAGTAGCATGGAGAAGAGGTGCACAGAAGGGAGAATACAGGGGTTTTTAAAATTTCCTCAGCTTTTTTCTCCATTTGTTTCCTAAGTCTTTGTATTATTTACCCCGTGCAATAGAATTTTTACACACAGGCAAAATTTCTGGGAATGGGGCAAATTGTTCCCTTAGTTTTTCCTTTGTCCCAATTTTGCTGAAGGGTTTTGAGGGTTGTTTTTTTTTGTTGTTGTTTGGATGTTTGAAGTTGGTTTGCTTGTTTTGGTTGGTTGGGTTTTTTTGGGAGGGGGTTTACTTGTTCACTTTGAGGTTTTTGTTTGGTTTTGTTTGGGGGGGGTTTATGTGTGTTTTTGGGGAGGGTTGTAAATAAGAAATCGGATTACTCTTTTGTGGTTATTCAGAAAGATTCCTAGGTTACTTATGTAGGCATCAGAAAGATATTCTTTGAGGGACTAATTCAGAGAAGGAGCTTCATCTACAACCCTAAAAAGGGTTGAATCCAGCCCACTTTTCTTGACCAGAAGACACAGATTGGCCTCGGTACAGTAAAGTATGCATTTCTGAGTATTCACAGACATAGAACTGGTGCTGGTAGCTGTTTGCATTGTACCTGCCATCATTCAGAAGTATCAACTTGTAATTGCACTATTGGAGAAACAGAGAACTTTCATATAAATTACATAAATACAAGAGGAACAACAGGGAGATTTACCAGTAGCAATCACAGCTGTGACCTTGCAGATGTTGACTGCGTGGGAGTGGGAGTGACAGCCAGTATTGCCCTGACAACAAGCACCCATCCTCCTTCATAAACATAGATCTTTCTATAGTTTGTGCCCTCCATGGAAAATTTAAATTTTTCCATGTTTTAATTGTGCTCACCTTAAGAAGTGGCTTTCAGCTGTAAGGATCCAGCGGCCAGAGGAAAAGGCAATCCAGATGTCTGGACTTTTCTTTCCCTGCTCTCCATGGATGGCAGGACACACTTTTTCCTCAGTTCATTTCAAGTTTTGCTTCAAGTTTTTCCCCTTGAAACCTGGAGAAACAAATCTACACTTTCTTTTTATTATTTTTTTCTTAATGGAAGTTAAGGTATGCAAGTTTTCAAAAAGACCAAAGCCCTGGGACAACCAGGACACAGATCAATGAATAGAGTTTGTCAGATCCAATAGTTCTTAATGATATCCTAGTAATGAGGGAAAAAAAGTGAGATTGAAGGTAGTTCACTGGCATAAAAATGTGAGAGAGAAAAGAGGCACAAAAGGTACCTAACAGCAATGAAGAAGCAAGATTCTGGCCTTCTTTTTCACCCTGAAGAGATTAAGAGTCCTTGGGACACAGATAATAAAAGTTTTTAGAAATCATTTTACACAGCAGCTTAAATCACATATCTACTGATTCCACAAACCAGAAAAATTAGTCAGAGATAGCACTTTCCCCCATTTTAACTCCAAATTTAGAGATTATGAAGTTAAATATTTTTTACGATAGAAATGGGTCATTTAAAATCCAAAATATGTATTTCTGATTTTTGCAAAAGCTTGGGTCTTTTAGTGGTGGTTTTTATTTTTTTGGTCTTTTGTTTTGTTTTGGTTTTTATTTTTTTGGTCTTTTGTTTTGTTTTGTTTGTTTTTGTCTTTGGGTTTTTTGTTTTTTTTTTCCTGAGGGACATGTAGTTTGCCGGTGTGGCTAGATTTGGCACAACATCTTAATGATGCATCAAGGGACCTATGAGGTGCATTGTACCAAAGATTTACATTCTCTGTGCCTGCTGTGAATTCTCTGCTATCTGCCCTTTGGGCATGAGATAAACAGCATTTGCTTCAGACAGTTCTTTGTATCAGGATGCTCGTGTGTTTCCCATACAGAAACTGGAAAGTTTCGCAATCTTTTACTCTCTCTCTCTCTCTCTCTCTTTTGTTTTAATTGAAAATTGATCTTCATATGTTAAGCCTGCTGCTTCCATAGACCTTAAAATCTTCATGGAGAAAAGGAGAGAAAAAATTATGAGCCAAAAGTATGCACAGAATGTTTAATTACCAGTTTCTCTGTAGAATTGACTGCAGATCTGCATTCTGGCACTAAAGTTGAAGGAATGTCTTTACAGCTAGGTTGTCTTCTGATTAAATTACTTATTGAGTGGCATTTCAAATATTGCAAAGGTTAGCCATATGGCTTTTTTAAATTCTTTAAATTTTGGGTGTCTGAGTCCCATAGACTCTAGCACACAATCAAAGTGATGACCTGCTCTATCCTTAATGACTATATGACAGAAAAATTATTGCCAAGAATTACTTCTACTAGATTCATAGAAATAAGAGATGCACAAGTGCATAACGTGTCCAGGTTTTAATGAGAGCAGCGGGTGCTACAGTAAATGTAGTCAAATCTAGGCAAGAGCACAGCTGCATTGAGACAGGTCATGCATGTAGCAGGGGATGCCAGACTGGAGACTTGTTGGAAGTGTTACAAAACAGTTTAAAGCAATGTAAATACTTTAGAAAGCCTAAATCAATGGGAAAAATGGAAAAATATATTTAAAAAGTGGCAGGTTATTTTTTTTATTTTGGTGGTGTTTTTTTGGTGAGTTCCTGAAACCTTCTGAATTCAGAAAGGTGTGTGAGATTTTGCATGATCAAGGGGTTTTACTGACATGTGAATAAAATTATTAACTAATTCAGTTTTGTATCATTTTTTTAAGTTAGGAAGTTTAAAGGCAAAAATGTCCTAGATAGCACAGTACTCTTCCTCTGGAACAAAATCCCCTTCTGTTGCTCCATTAAAACTAAAAGGATGTTTAGGTTTGATGGCTTTGCTCAAGCAGAGGATCTGACAGGTAATGACTTTCAACCATCCCTTTCATTGTGACTTTCTGCAACGTTATGCATTTCTCCTCTCTTTTAGCAGGGAAAGTTGTGGGGAGGAGCTGATGGAATTTGAGAGCTTGTGCTTTTTGTTTGTTCCTGAAGGTCAGTCTGTAGCCTGCTGCAAAGAGAAGCCTGGGAGCAGAACTGGGAGCAATGCCAAGGGCAGGAGGCTCAGCTGAGCTGCTGTGGGGTCAGCTTATTCTGCCCTATTCACTCTCAGGCCAGAGGTGTATAATGTCTGCTGACATATGGGGAGGCTCGTAACTACTCCCAGAGCTGACTGATGAACTCTGCTTTGCACTGACATGTTTCTAGGGCACATTATCCCTCTGTGCCAGTACCAAGCGCTGTCAACAGCCACCACTTGACAAATGAACACAACTGCTCCTGTGTGCACAAAGTGCAGGTCAAACAATGGAGACCCTCTATTTTTAACTCTCTCCTGACATGATCTTCAGACTGTGGTTCTGCTCCCAAGGCCACAAGATGCTCCTCCTTAAAAAGTTTCCTGTCTTGTTTTGTCTCTAATTCAAAAGAATAGTCAATCTGTATAAATAATAGCTAATATATTTGAATGTCTAGGGTAAAATTTTGGAAAAACTCCCTCAAACAAAATGCTTTAAGCAAAAATGTATTCCCTCTTTCCTAAATAGCCTGAAGTTACTAACATCACCGAAGACTTCTAGTCGTGATAACCAACTTGACATTGATGGCTTTAACATAAATGACCTTTTGTGAGGAGATCTTCAGCATTTCTGTGAAACTATTCTGACATTCTGTTCCAAAGCCTGAAAATAAAACCACTCACATGTACATGGGTGGTGTTCTTAGCCTTTAATTGAAGCTGTCTTCTTGGCATTGTTGCAGCATACAAGCTGATATATAAGAAAATTGGTTGTTTGCTGTGGCCTGCTCTTTGCAAGGAGAGATTTAGGCTTCTGCACTGATAGCTTGTGTGGATTCTAATTTGTCAAAGTGACTTAGGAGTCCTTTACTTCCACAGCAAAATCAACACAGAAAGCTGTTAGATACAGCAGAACTCTGTCCTTCGCTTACAGGTGAAATGTTTCTCTTGTGTTTTGCCATCAAAGAATATCTGTATTAGGCATCTGTGTTTTTAATTATAATCTATAATCTCTAATCTCTAAACCTCTAATGGTCTGGGTATAAACTGGAAAAGAAAGCAAGCAATAACATTACTGCTCTTTCATAAATACGGCCTCAACCTTTGCCAAGACAAATTTAAAAATAAAAAAATCCAGGGGTTACCAGGCTGCCACTTGCCACTGCTAACCTGACTCAGAAAAGACAAGTATTCAATAAAGCACAATATGTCTTTGATTTTCACTCAGAGATCATTTTTTAAAAAAAATCTGTTCGATCCCCTTTGCTTCTGGTTGTTTTGCTTTGTTGGGATTTTTTTAACAGCTCACAGTCTATTAGTGTCCAAAGGAAGACCAAAAGGAAACCACTATGATGATATAAATCAGACAGTGAGCTTACTGCAGATCAATCAAACATTCAATTTTTTTTTCACATAAGCTACAAAATGTGTGGTCAGTTCCAATATCTTGATTTGGAGCTAACAGTGGGTTTTCATCTATAATGAAGGACAGCAGCTCAGTAACTGGTGGGTGCTGATATGGCTCTAAAGAAACTACAGTGAGAACAGTGGCTGTCAGAACACCAACATTTGAGTCAGTGGTATAAAGGTTAAATCACAGTAAAAAAGATCACTTTAATAATTTAATTCATCCAGTTGACAATGGATTTGTCATACCTTCTGCAAAATATGTGTATTTATCTTTTGATTTTCTGCTGTCTTTTGATATTTTTTACTCCACTCTGATAAGACCTCGCCTGTAGTACTGCACCCATCTCTGGAGTCCTCAGCATAGGAAAGACATGGAACTGTTGGAGCAGGTTCAGAGGAGGGCCACAAAAATGATCAGAAGGTTAAAGCACTTATCCTATGAAGCAAGGCCAAGAGAAGCAAGGCCAAGCTTTGTTTAGCCTAGAAAAGACTCTAGGGAGACCTTATTGTGGCCTTTTGATACTTAAAGAGGCTTTGTAAGAAAGATAGGAACAAACTTTAGTAAGGCTTGTATTGACAGGACAAGGGGTGATAGTTTTAAGCTAAAAGATAGTAGATTTAGACTAGACACAAGAATTTATTTATTTATTTTTTTAATAGTGAGTGCAGTGAGATACTGGCACAGGTTGCCCAGAGAGGTGGTGGGTGCCCCACCCCTGGAAACATTGGAGGCCAGGTTGGATGGGGCTCTGAGCAACCTGATCCAGTTGAGGATAAAACCACAGGATTGTTAAGGTTGGAAAAGACCTTTAAGGTAAATTAAGTCCATCTGCCAACCCAGCACTACCACCATGTTCACCTCTAAACCATGTCCTCAAGTGTCACTTCAACACTCTTTGAACGCTTCCAGTGACAGTGATTCCACCACTTCCCTGGGTGGTCTGTTCCAATGTCTAAACCACCCTTTCTGTGAAGAAAATTTTCTTATATACAATATGAACCCCCCTTAGTGCCACTTGAGGCTTTTTCCTTCACCTGTGCAAAGAGACTGACTCTCACCTTGAGACAACCTCCTTTTGGGTAGTGGTGAAGAGCAATAAGGTCTCACCAAGCCTCCTTTTCTCCAGGCTAAACACCCACAGCTCCCTCAGCTGCTCCTCACAGGACTTGTGCTCCAGACCCTTCTCCAGCTCAGTTGCCCTTCTCTGGACTCACTCCAGTCCCTCAATGTCCTTCTTGTTGTGAGTGGCCCAGAACTGGACACAGGATCTGAGGTGTGGCCTCACCAGTGCTGAGTACGGGGGACAATCCCTGCCCTGGTCCTGCTGGCCACACTATTGCAGGTACAGGCCAGGATGCCATTGGCCTTCTTGCCCACCTGGGCACACACTGGCTTGTGTTCAGTCACTGTCACCAGCACTCCCAGGTTCTTTTAGCCACTCTGACCCCGTCTGTAGCACTGCAGGAGTTGTTGTGGCTCAAGGGCAGGACCTGGCACTTGGCCTTGTTGAACCTCACACCATTGTCATTGGCCCATCAATCCATCCTGTCCAGATGCCTCTGCAGAACCCTCCTGCCCTCCAGCAGATCAACACTCATACCCATCTTAGTGTGTCTGTGATCTCCTCCATGGCAGGTGGGTCACACTGGATGGTCTTTGGAGACCCAACTCAGACTACTCTGTGATTCTATGACTTCAGTAGACATGCTGAGATACACTAACAAGGCATCTGATGCAAGATAGAAAACTGAGCATTTAGTCAATCATACATATTAACTTTTGATTCTCTCAGAACAACTTCTGCAATTGCCTTTTCTGGATTCCTGTGTTTCAGGCTGGTTGTGCAGGAAAACGCTGACAAGGAGCAGCACACAGAGGGTGAGGTTAGCTGGTGTTTTCCCCATGTCAGTGCTTATTGTGGTGTGGAACAAGCAGCTTGTCCCACCAGCCCACGTGTTGTATTTGCTCGAGCCTAAGCTAGGATTCTTGAGCTATTACTCTGTTATACTCAGATGCTAACATGAATTTAAATGTGTCTGCACCCCTTGCTTAAATTTAATAAATTCTAGTAAGTGTAGACCTTTTCTGAAAGCCCAGACTCACTAATTGTATTATTCATAACTCAGCCCCCATAAGTATAAAACAACACATATTACATCAAGTAAAGTGAATCCCAAATAGAGATGGGAATTAAAAAAAATAAAATAAGTTGCACCTAACTATGCATGAACTGTGAAATGTATTTTTAGATTAATTTTTTATTTCCCCTTGTCATTTCTCATCTTGTGTGCATTTGTAGCCATCTTGTACCCATCGCCTCTCTTCCACACAAGAGGCCAGAGATGCAGACATCAACCTTGCAAAATTTATTCCTCATCTATCTTCTCTCCTGCTTCCCATGCATATTAGTAAAAACTTTTAATTAGGACAATAATATTTCATTGGGAGAAAGCTGTACAGAGTTTTCCTTATCATTCTTCTCTGATAATGGTACTTTCTGTTTCTGAGCTCCTCATCCTTCCATTTTTTGCACACTGTGGGAAGTAATTGTATAATTTCATCTACTTTTGTGCATGGTCTTGTAGTACAATTAAAGACATCTCCAAGATAGCTGCTATCAAGAGGCGTGATCTTGCTCTCACCCACCTCTTTCTGATGTGATTATCAGAACTGTACTTCCTGATGGCATAGGCATCTGATCTTTGAAGAAGCATGTTAAGAAGGCTAAATCAGACAAATATAATCACTTTTTCCTCTTCTTTTTTTTATTGTTTAGGGTTGGAACTTCAGGAGATTGATGAGACTGTCCCCAGGCACAGAAGCCAGACCCTAAGATGGCTTTGCTAACTCACAAGCAGCACATTCAAGTGCCTGAATTATCTTTTTCTACTCTCAACACTGAAGTGGAATTAAAAAAAAAAGCTCTCAACTCCCATTAAGCACCTTTAAATTTTCAAATGTTTAAATATTTAGATGACCTGAACTGCTTCTAAGAGGTTCCGATTGAGGAACACTAGTCTGTTAATTCACATACCCGTTCCTAGTGGCATGAGCATCTTTTCTGAGTCCATAATAACATTTTGGTTTGGAACACTTGGGTGGTTTTAAAGCCCATTTCCTAGGAGTTCCCACTTCCAATTGCTGGTTAAGTTCAGCATGCCTTAACATCCTATGTTAATGATAATTTTTCCTTTAAATAATTCAGGTTTGATGTCTGAGACAGATCTGCTGTGAAGGAGTCCATTCATTAATTGCTTGAATGCTATAGCAGAGGTAAGTTTGGCCATTAGGAGATGTTAAAATGAAGAAAAAATGTTCACACTGGAATAAATTCAACTAAGAGGCACACAGAATAAAAGCTAGAGGAAAGAATAGCACAAATCTTTCTATATCCTTTGTACTCATCTTCAAATGACACCATTCCACTTTTAAATTTCAGTTATAACTGAGGTAATGGCATTCAGATTGTCAGTGTAGTATGACAATTACAGTAAAGAAAATATCTCAAAATCTTCAGAAAAGAAATTATTCAGTCTAACATGTGCAATTGCTCCTTCCAGAATAAGGGGAAACCATTGCTTTTATGCAAGTGACCTACTAAGTGCCATCTACCACATCAACCAATAAAACATTATCTCTTTATAACCTTGCCAGAAACTTGCTGTTATTATCACTAGACCAGCCACTACAATTTTAAATCTTTTTTTTTTGGCGGAAGAGCTAACATCTTAGTGAACAAAGGGAAGTTTACAGTGAACATGTCAAATGAAACCCAGTCAGAGACAGATTTACTGGGGAAATATGGAAGATCTGACTTCTGCTTCTGACTTCCTGACTTCTGCTCCTCTGCGTTAAGGCTTAGAACCCATAAGTTCCCACTGCCTACTCTGAATTTTCTTTGAGCTCCCCATGTTTGATGCACAGCATGAGGAAGACTGAGAGAGCCTGTAGCCCTGTGCAGAATCCTGAACTTCTCCCACATTTCTGCCACAGAGTGCTGCCCAGCCCCAGCAGGTAATGACCCAGTGACATGCCCCTGTTTTATAAGAAGGTTTTATTTAAGTGAAGTCCTCAATTTGCCTCCTATAGTGCAGATACAATTTCAGGCAATCAGTGCTCTGCTTGAGGTACTCCTCCTAATTATAGCAAGAGATCATACATTCTTGTCCCCCCTGAAGCTTGGGATGAATTCAACACGTCCTTTCCATGCCTACACAAAAACTGAGTAATGAATGGAAATGTTGAGTATTGGGTAAAGTTTTTTTCATCTCTGACTTGTTATAGGAACTTTGTAGGAAAATCTGTTTCTATTGTTAAAGTATTCATCATTTGGACTTCCTTGGGCTTTCCTTCTGATCCTTCCCATTGCATATCCAAATTAACTTCCTGGCTGACATTGGATAGACTATGTAAAAGAAGTGAGGGCAGAATGAAGCTAGGGCAGAATGGAGCATTCATGTAGAAAACTAGCTTCCTGAAGAATTTCTGGGATTTCTAAGGGACTTGCCAAAACTGACAACTGTCAAAAAGACTGAAGTAGTTCTAGTATGAACAAAAAAAAATTTAGAAAAGTAGATCACCTTTTGAATATGTCTTTCCTCTGACTGTTAATTTTAATATACTCTGTGGATTGATGTGGTAAGATAGTCTGTTAGTGTGATGAAATTCAGGGTGGCTCTAGTATTTAGTGTTTCCTAGTGTTTCAGTGCCATTTATTTTAATGCAGCCCAGAATCAAAAACTTGTCTCAGACTCAGGTTGTGATGGTTTGTTTCTGTCATTCTTGATAGACTTGTCCCTCTTACTCTTGATGACTCATGGTTGTGGAGATTTCAGAATTTCCCTGACAATATATTACATGCCTGCACTATTCTTACTGCTAGAAAGTTCTCCTAATAGCATACTTGAATATTCCTTACAGCAATACATGCCCACTGCTCTTGTTCTTCCCACCATGGACATCTGACATGCTCTAGACATTTCTCTGTGGGCGTTTGAATAGAAGTCAGGATTTCAGACAGGGTTTGGAAGGAAGGATTGCATCACATGTCTGGTGAGTTATTCCTGTTAATAGAGCCTAATAGAGCATTCTCTTTTCATTGAAACAGCATGGTATTTTTGACTCATGTTTGGTTGTTGGCCCTTTGATATGTTTTTTTCCAGAACTTCTTCACAACCAATTGTTTCATGGTCTTTATTTGTGCTGTTGATTATTTCAGCCTAAATGTTGCTGAAAATTACCAAAAAATTCACCTATCCTAATTAAGATTCCCTAGCACACACTGCTGCAATTCGTCAGATTAGCAATATAAGTTAAGCACATTTCTCCTTGGTTCTCAGCCCTCAGCCCTCCAGTCCCTGGCTTCACATTTATTGCGTGGACATTTCATGTCTATATCCTGGCACTCAAACATTTGGGAGAATAGGATGTGTTTTGCCACTTGTTGAAGGTAAATGTGCAAACTGAAGTCAGTTGTATCCATGGAAACATCACTTAAACATATGAGTCTGCAGGCTCTCTAGCCCTCTGATTAGAATCTGGGTGTTCTGTAGACCAAGTCCTTTTAGTCCAAAAAAATAAATCATCAGGAACAGTCATTGTGTCCAGAACAGTCTGTGAACATAAAGAACACTTAGAGAGTTCATTAATAGATTCCATCAGAGTTTAAAACACATCCATACTAAACAACCTCTTGTTAATTCACCTGGTTTAGAACTCCCAAGTGGTCTGACTTTCATAACCTTTATTGAGCTTAACTATCATGAGAACTGGGCTTGGAATCAGAAGTGTTTGGACAATTTAAGAAAGTATCGAGTCAACAAGTATAGCACCTTCTTTGTGACAGTGCTTGCAGGGCAATACTGGAATCAGTGTACATTATCATGAGCAAATACAGATGTTGCTCTTCTACTAATTAAGAAGCCATTCATTACAATTTAATGAACGGGGTATGAGAGAACACCTGACTGGTTGGTCTGAATTTTATTCGTAGTCCAGACACTTACTAGCAACCTTATTCAAGATATTTTGTCTCAGTTAGTTTTGTAGTTAAGCAATGGTCATGGCTTCCTGTTCAGAAACAGCACTGTGATGGCAACTAGACTGGGGAGTTAAATCTTCATTGCTGTGGTTTTCAGTGAACCAAAAAAAAGAAGATTTTTATTCCCAAAGTGAGGACAATTACTCTCAAATTTAACTTTCCAATGCAATGTTTCAAATAAGCTTTCTGTCCACAAAAATATTCTGCAACATTAATAAAAAATATTCCCATCACTGAATATATTTAGAAAAGTAAATTCAGAAGGAATTTGAATGCTGCCAAAAGTTTAAAATATGAACGAAAATGTATATATTATATGTTGAATATTCAGTTTTGAAATTTGCCACGGAACTTCAAAAGTGTTGTACTCTTAAGTAAAAATTTCTGGGAAAGAATTTATCTGCAAAACTGTTTTCATGATGCCCTTATGACTTTTAAGAAGCAAAATATTTTTTTAATACTTCTGGCAATTCTGAATAGAATTCAGGAGGTAAAGAAAGGACAATTCTTATCCAGATGTTGTTCCTTCTGCTAAATACCAGATTATGGCAGATAGTAGTAGTATGAGAAAGTGTCATAGAAAGGTTCAGAAAAATCCAAATACAATTTGGGCCCAAGATTAACTCCAACCATACTAAGTAGCCTTGATTTTCCTTTCTACTACCACGGAGCCCTGTGGGGGATCAGCAAATTACTTTGGATTTCAGATTTGCATTTTCATTGCTAAATGTCCTTTCAGCAGGACCATTTCTAATATTTTTTTCTAAGTACAATGTTTAAACAGTCTTTCTTGCTATAAAAATGAGAATGAATTTAAATTTTAATAAGAAAAACTGACAGTGTGCACCAGCATAAAATTAAAATTCCCCTGTGCTGCCTTTTGTCCTCTGGGTTTTGTAAAGGGACTGGTACACTTTAATATTAATTACCTTCAGTATTTCTTATGAATGTTATGATTAGGATTTACAGACATAATATTTTTAATAGACCAACAGTTTGATATAACTAAAATTTTATGATGTGTAAAGCTTCTGTAAGGAAATGCATTCTGAAAAACTATAGGCAGGAAATTCTGTATATTCAACTACCAAAACCAACATACCATAGATTATTTTATTGCAACATTTGTCTAAATTTGCTACAATTATACTTAACTGAGTAAAGATGCTCTTGGGTGTTGGCACAGCATTGTTGTCTTATCCTTAATTATTGCACAAAATCCAAAAATGACTATTTTATTAAAATATGCAGCCATAATAAAAGTATGACTTAATTTTTATCATTAGGAAAAAATTGAGCAATTACCATGCCCATTAGCAGGAAATAAAACTTTTTGAGGCCTAATTCTGAAATGTAATGAATAGGAAAAAAGAATTCCCGAGTTTATTATTATTGCTGTTATTATTGCTATTATTTGTGGATCTGTGTGCACAACTGTGTTACCTTATGAAACCCTGAGAAGAAAAGATTGATTAGAAAAGAAATTACAAGATGTGGCCGAAAAGCCAAGATGAGATAATATTTCTGCACTTATATAACTTTTTACAAAAGTTAACCAAGAACTAAATATGCAGCACTGGTTAAAAGAGAATATCTAAATCTTGATTTCTAATAGATGCAGGGATAATTACAGAGATAATTTTACTAGAGAGTTCAGACTTTAGTCTGTCTTTTTTTCTCTGTCACAGAAAAGAATCTCACCCTTCTTAGAATACATGAATAAGATCTGAATAAACTTAACCAATGTGCTGCTCCTTAGTGATTTCTGGCCAAATTTTCAGTTCTGTTTCTCATTGAATTCACATGAATTTTGAAAATCTTATGAAATAAGTACCTGTGTATTTAGGTGCCCAACTACTTCCTGGCTGTTAGGAATACAAAGTTGTACTATTTTTTTTCTTTTTTTTTTTTCCTTTGTGTGCTGGGCTGCTAAATTAAGCTAAATTACCCATGGAGGAATTGCATTCATTGCAAATAATCAGAAACATAGAAACATTTACATTGAATAAAAAACCCTTAAGATCATTGAATCCAACTATAATGAGTACCAATGAAAATTCTGATTGAAAAATTATGAAAACATGGATTTGGTTTATAACTTCACTCTTTGCATGTGTGCTTGTGGAAATTCTGCCTCCCACAAAACCAGTCACATTCACCTTTAGACTCCATAAATGCTGCTTAAAGTGAAGGAGGTAGGGAAAAAAAATTCTTTTCTCATTTCTGTCTGTGGTAATTCACCTAGTTTTCTTCACTCAGAATGTTCTAGCTGGGGATCTGTTGAGTTAGGTTATTAAAAGGAGTGTAGTCTGCATAGTTGTAGGACTGATTTTTGACTGTATGAGGCCAAATGTGGTAGTTGTGAATCAGTTGGCCTGATACGTAAGTGAAGGTACAATTTCTATGCTTACTATGGCATTGCAGTTTAGCAAAGATTTTTTCATCTTTTTTGCAGTCTGATATTGACAGGAATATCCTGTTTAAATGCCCTAAAATTTGGATTTTATGCAATAATTGTGGGGTTCACAACAGCTATCACAATATGTGGAGTGCCCATGCCCAGGGTGCAAAGATTTGGTTATTGTTAAAATGAGAGTCATGGCTTTGAGTCCAGCGAGGAGTGGGCCCCACCCCTCTGCCTTGGGGGAGGTATCTTCTAAACCTGGGAAAGGTAAAACTCCACCCTTCCTCTATAAATCCCACAACCCTGTTCGAGGTTCTCTGCCTCTGGATTAAGCTGAGTTTGTTCCTGTGTTTGTTCCTGATGCCCCAGTAAATGGATTTTTGAGCTTAAACGAGCAGAGACCTGTCTTCTTCTGTCTCATGCTGGCCACCAGACCTCCCTGGACTTAATCCTGCTGCCACAGAATCCCACAACAATAGTCTTACATTTTTCTGTAGAAGAAAGTGTTTTGTATTTATTTAATTGTTTAATTCATCATTCTGTTTGTTCTTGGCTGCTTGTCATTCAAACTCTGAAAACTTCCGATTTTGGTAGTATGAAGTTAAGGAAGGAAACTTTGACATCAGAATCAGTTGGCAATAGTAGTAGACTTTTATTTAAAACATACATTAGAAATATCTATTTCTCATCATTTTCAATGACCCTAATTAATTCATAAATCTTATCATGAGGAGAGAGACAGAGAGCTTTGAGCTAAAACTGATCTTACTTCTTGACTGACCTGCTAGCAAAATAAGTTATGCTAGACTGTCTATGAAAGCAATGGGCATTGATCACTTGTCTAATTCCACCTCTTCTCTTGTTCAAAGCTATCCAGCACTCTGATACTACTGAGATCAAGTTCCAGCTGCATGAAAGGTTGACATTGTTCCCTTCTTAAAACACCTTCATGTCAGCTGAACAGGTAAGAAGGCAATAAGCTATAAATTTTCACTAAAAGGCTTTGACTGTCTTTTTGTTAGGACTTTATGGTTTTTCTGAGACCTCAGGGGGAGTAGGTGACCAGCTGTTCTCAGAAGTTGCAGTGACTAGGACAGCCAGCTCCCTTAGGAAGCCCTTGCCTTAGTATTTGAAATGATTATGACATACATGCGATCTACAAAGCATTTGCTCACTTCAAACATCTTCTGCAAGCTTCTAAAGAAGTCATGCAGCCTTGAAACATATTCCTGAGGCTTGTTTGAATTTAAGTAATGTAAATCAATATAACCTCAAGTTGTCTTTATTTGCACAGTGATCGAAGAGATTTCTTTTGGCAGAGGGAAAGCAATGAGTTGTATTTCAAGAGACAATGAGCACATTTAATAGCACTCAGTGTTTGCATACTTTTTCTATGTCTGCAGTATGTTGGCAGCTTTTACTGCACTGGAAAGGTCACTGGAATGGAATGAGTGGGTGATAAGGACAGAAGAGCTGACTGTGAGCATCCCATATGTTTGACAGCAGAGGATTTGGATGCTCTTGAAAAGGCCGATATTGACTGAAGCTTCCAGGATGTGACTTTTACATGACAGAGTGCAGTGGTGCCTGGGAAGCTGTTTCCATCTCTAATGAAAAAGAAAGAGTTTTCTACAGGGGTGAACAAGTGGTGAAGCCAAACAGAAAAGATTGAATATGTTGTAATACAGGGTAAGAAAGAGAAGGCCTGATGAAACTATGCTTATTAGAGCTATGAAAAAGATGAAATTAATGAGCAGTTCATTTTTCAGTTCATCCAATAACTGTACAGAAAATCTGCCTATGGTATGCAATTGCTTACTGTGGCTTCCTGACAGAGATCTGCCACATTTCAATTACATTTCAGTTTGTTGCAGAAATTATATTTGCCTGTGAAACTTCCAGCACTGTACATGAAATAGGCTCCCCAACAAGGCAGTGCTGGGAATCCATGACTGCTCCTCTTTGTGATCAGAAAGATAAGCACTCAGACTTGCCAGCTCAGGCTGGCATGTTTCAGGCATCTAATATTTAGTCTAAAGAGAGTATAGCTTGGGTTCATGCTGACGGAGCAGTTCTGGTCATTCCACATCTAGATAAAAAACTCAGTCTTATACTCCTTGTTTCAATTCTCATTCACTTCATTTAATATGTGTTCTCATGAGCTGTTCTTCATCATTTACATGTATAGCATATGTGAACAGGTTCTATGTTTCTTCTTCAACATGGCAGCATGTGCTTATTTATCTAAGAATTAATGTTAAAGGAAACAAGGAAGACAGCTTTACTTGGCAAACGTGGGATTCTTTTAGATGAAATATTCACATCAAAGCATATAGAGATTTGTTTCCATTTGTTTAACCATCAAAAGTCTCACTGGATTTAAAGTGCTTGTAAATTATCTGAGCTTAAGTTAAGAGCTTGCCAGTGCTGTCTGATTTGAGGCTAGTTTCTAAATATTGTTTATTCCCAGTCAAGAACTCCAGATATGTAAAAATTCTTGTTTAGAAGAAATTCATGTTTAGAAGAAATAATGCATTGATTTTTTATATATATATATATATATCATTAGTATAAAGGCTAGTGTTTGGTTTGTGGTTGG
>VWYI01022071.1:78084-129625 GCA_013399455.1 Anthoscopus minutus
TTAATAACATGCATCCACTCTGGTTTTATCCAAACATATTTGCTGGTCGTTAATAAAGGTGGTAATTTGTGTGCTCCTGAGAACACTTGCAAAGAAAGTGTATGATTACAGCATGCTGTGGAATGCTCAGACCTATCAAGCCTCTCTTATTTCAAGCAGATTACTCACGGTAGCCCAATACTATGCTTAATGAGATGCTTTGACTAGTAATAAGGGCAAGCAATCATGTAGAGTGGAGATAGATCTGCACAGCACTTCCACCTGGGAGTAAGAGAGGTAAGGCATAAATAAAGGAGGATTCATTTGGCAGGAATGTTTATGTAACAAAGTCACACGGTAAATAACAGCACTGATATTTTTTACTGATGTCTGAGTGTCAAAATAGTAGTGCATAATTGAATTCAAGCTTCAGATATTAATGTGCCTCTCAAATGCTTGCGTGTATTACTGGCTGTATATTCAGTGGCTCTTAGGCACTTGCTCATACCTGCCCTTCATTTTTATTTGAAGTGGGAGGATTTGCAGTTATAAGTTGTCATTTCTGAAAATCTAGCTGTTGGCGCCCTGGACAATGTGCGAAAAGCATTTCAGATGTGCAGCTTGGTTGTTTCAGACTCTGATTTTAAACTTATAACATAGAAAATGTAGAAGAACTAATGCTCGGTATTGTGATGTTATATTCACGCAGAAATGGGGAGACCTTGTCTTGGGTCCAGTAAAACCAGAATTCAAATTTATAGCAGTTTGGTAAAGGGGCCTTTATTCTGCCTTACTCCCTTGCCTCCAGACAATCCCTGTGTTGGTGACCTCAGCTGTATCCATTTCAGTGGCTGTTTTCTGGTTTATGCCTGCTGCTTAGTGTACTGAAAAGAGGGCAAAAGGGCTTAATGAAATTTATTCCCTACTACTCTTGAATTGGCATTCACAGTACAAACTATTTTTCACTGAAAACAAAGGACATAATCTTTGAAATAGCTTCAAGATTTTGCAAAGAAGCACTAAGAAAACCAACTATGAGAGGAAGGCTTACCTTGTGAGGAGGGATTGTAATTGGGAGGAACTCTAAACGGACTTCTTATTACTCAGGTTTAGGGACCCAAGACATCATTACAGCATATTGCCTTGATTTCCCTTATAACAGGTAAATAGATTTCACTTTGCTTTTTCCTTCTTTGGCAAAGAATTTTTTATATGGAGGAAACATTTGGGGTTTTTTTATTTTAATGGGGAGAACTTAAATGTTGTTAAAGTCACCCATAATGCTCTCTTCTTGCTATTACTTATGTTTTGCAAATATTTCTTTTATGTAGGTTTGCTAAACTCAGAAGCTGTATTGTGATAGACTTCATTAAAAGTATTTCCTTTTCACATGTCTCTTTTTCATTTCAGCAATATAGTACAGAGCTTTTTTTTCTGTCAGTAATGCAGTAATGTAGAAAAGCTGCTTGAGAGGTGTATTTTGTAGCTGATTATGTACATCAAAGTTTCTTCTAAAAATTAAAAAAATATTATTTTCTATTAAAATATATTGATTTGCATTAAAAATGTTCATGTCCTTCATTAGCTAGATGAATTTTTCTATTATTTCAGCTCTTCCTGACGTTATACTAAATATCCTTATCCTTACCAAGCACTCACAAGTATTAAGATTCTTCTTGTCTGTTGTATTTCCTACTTATTCCACAATTTATTTTCTACAGTAAGAATGTTAGTGTCCAGGACCTACCATGGAGAATTTGTAACATTCTTGGATGCAAGTACTCCAGATCTACTTGCTTTAATAAAATAAGGTTAAACACTGATGTAGTACATATAACATCTCCTTTATCTGCTACTGAACTAAAAAGTATTCCCTCTGAGTGTGTCTTTCACCTGCTTTGTCCCAAGCACAGATTATAAATATTTTCAAATAGTGTTGCCTTTTCAGTATAAATGTTATCATGTCTATCAAGTAATGTGTGTATTCTAATGCTATCATATAATGTATCTTAGAAATTTATAAAAAAATTTGGAAGCTCTGTTTTCATAAATATTCATAACATTCTTGGCCTTGCCAGATGTTGATTTCTTCCTTGTGTCCTTAGATTTTCTCGTCAGTTTTCTATATTTCAGAAATTCTAATTTACACTGGTATCTGTTTCTCCTGTTTCCCCTTCTGTCATTTTACATCCACAATAATTGCTGCCTTCATTCATCCACTGATTTGCAGCTTTTTAACAGTCTCTAATAAATTTTTTCATTAAAAAATCCCAATTAACTTTAATATTCCTCCCACTAACTTTCATTAACTTTCTTGAGCCTTGATGAACTGTTTGTGTCTGTTTGTGTGTGAGATTAACCTACTTACCTCAATCAACATCAATGAGTTATTAACATTGCCTCCAATGCATCCTTCAACATCGGTCCAGTGATTAAGTCATCAGGAGTCATCTTGTGAACTGAAATTACACTTAAGAGATGATAGACTGTTCTACAGAGCTGCATAATATTTTACTGTTTGGTGGCAGAGTGCCTCCTGTGTCTGCTTCCATAGCTGAAGTCCTTGCTAATACTATTTCATTTCTTTCCAGATATATAAGGATGAGTTTAAGGACTATCTTACCCTGTTTTCAGATTTGAATCAGTAATCATTTATGTGTATTCAAGTTTCTATAAAACAGGTTTATGAGTAACTCTAAACAATTCAGAGGAGTTTTAATACAGAATACAGTTATCATCCTCTCAATTTCCTCTTTCCCCATATTATTTTGTATCTGTTCTTTTCTTCTTAGCCATAAAGGCACAGGGTTGAACAGAAAAGTGTTTGGATATTTATGATAGCTTCCTGCTGCTCTTGTCAGCTCATATTGAGATTTTATCCCTGATATGCTGGCACAGAAGCTTTTTTTCACTGTAGTCCTTGAGAAATTAAAGCCAAAAAATGAGAAACAGGAAGCTGAGTTCACCCATAAAGTGCTCAAGGGGATGAACTCAAAATTTGTATTTTGACACTCCCCTTTCAAAATGGAAGAGCCACAGTTTTATATCTGCAAACACAGCTAAAGAGGAAATAATGGAAACAAAAGTTGATTCTGCAAGATAAACTTTTAATTTGATATGACACATGGTGTTGAAGAAGAAAATATAATGAATATCCCAGGTTTGTGAGGTCTCCTGTATGCCTGAATTCCCTTTCCAGTGTCTTTTGATGCTTTACTGCCTCTGAAAATGCCAGTGAGGGGAGTCCATCAGTGTCTTGAGAAATGTAACCTCTGCTATCTAGTCTGAGCTAGTTGATGGCACAAACTATTCATACTACACCTAGGTTTGTGCACAAAGAAAAGATCTTGTTAAATCCTTATCAGATTTTTAGTAAGTGCCTTCCAATAATAATATTTCTCCTTACTTTAAAAACAACAAAACCAAAAGGGCCATATACAATTAATATTTGTAAAAATTAATAAATTATACCTTTGCTTATCTCCAGAAACTATACATTCCAGCCATTCTACCTGGATTGTCTGATTCTTCTCTTAGTTTTCAATGAAACAGGGATTTTTAAAATTTTTTTTTTTAATTTATTTGGAAATTTGTTCTGGTTTTTGCCTTTGTTTGGTATCTGTGTAACTTGGTATCTGTGTAACTTGTATTATTGGGTGGATGAATTAAAGGGCTTTTGCTATGACTTTTATTTTTCGTTTAATTAGAAAACTTTTGTGGCAAAACCAACATTAATGAAAAAGGCTGCTTTTCTGTCAGTACTCACTGGAGATTGAATTTTCACTTGGCAGTTTTCATGACAGTTTCTGTATTCGTTTTCCAATCATGGTTTGTCCCCCTGAGTTTGACTGTTAGTGAGCCACACAAAAATGCAAATGTGGACTGAAAATTAATATTGGAATAAAAACTTACAAGTATTATCCAGTTGTGAATAGGCTGGGTCCAGATACTGGCGCTGAGAATAGGAAAAAAGCATCTAGCACACTGGACAAGCAATTCATGACAGACTCAGAGCAGAGAAACACTGAAAATCTTATTAATGAAACTAATTCTTTGGGCTTGATCACAACAGCAACAAATTTTCCCTGGAAATGCAATCCATATGTGTATACAAATAGGATGCTTATAGCTTTCATCTTCTTACTTCAGGATTATTAGTCCAACATGCTTCAGTTACAGGGAGAATTTAATTTTGGTGTAACTTGACTTTTTCCTGTATCTTATACTGAATGCACAAGTACTCATGATCTGAAAATTTCAGCTGAGAAGAGATCAGTGTCTTATGCTGTCTAGAGAAAATTAAATAATCTGTCATTGCTCTACAGGGACAACCTCCATTTAATTAAGTTGGTGTCTCTGTAAACCTCTATGTCAGACTCTCAGAGCCTTTAATGCTGCAAAAAGAAAGGAAGAAACAGAAGCATCTGCAGAGTCCCCATGCTGCAGCATCTGCCAGAAGGGCCATTGTGAATGACAGGGATGTGACAGGGATGGATGAGGCCCTGGATGTAGGCATGAGGTTTAATTCAATCACAGTTTTTTTTTATCGGGACATTTAAAGACTGAGGTATAACTCATCTGGTATGGATCAGTCTGCTTAATGTAACCACCTCCATGTGAGGGACAATGAACTCCATCTTCGAGCTTCATAAATGTGTCTCTAGCAGAGTTGGTGAGGAAAAAGCCTTCTCTGGCTTCAGGGAGGGAACAAGGTCACAACTTTCAGCAGGAGATCTAGTTCTGCTTTGCTTCACCTTTATTGAGGACTAGCATACCTTCTTGATCATTTACTTTCACAAACACCTGCTGATTTCTACCTAAAAGACAACCTACCAATGAGATTTTCAGGCTGCTGAGGTGGGTGAAAAGAGCATTGTTGAGAATAGTCTACCTGTGAAAGCTGACTAATCTTTCCAGCCTTGAAACTA
Organism: Anthoscopus minutus; assembly: GCA_013399455.1. Lineage (NCBI taxonomy): Eukaryota > Metazoa > Chordata > Aves > Passeriformes > Paridae > Anthoscopus > Anthoscopus minutus. The sequence goes on from VWYI01022071.1 coordinate 82,992, forward strand.
GCTTAGTACTCAAATCGAAGTCCAAAATCCTACCCTCTTTTTTGTAAAGTCCCTGGGGTAAGAGGAAGAGATTAACAATCTTCTTTCTGACTACACTGGCTTCTTTATGCCAGTCTACTCAGGGTTTCTCTTCTGAAGGATACAGAACCCAGTGTATAGATTCTCCTTAACTGGAATTTTTTCCATCTCTCGCATTTTTTCTTAGGTTTCAAATCCAGATCACTTGATTTCTGGGATAACACAAGGAGAGCAGATGCAGAAAAGCAGTATCTGTGGAGCTATACATACCTGCTTGCCTTTTCTATGAAAATCAGTATGACTGCCAAAGAGAGACATTGAGATCTGAGCAGGTTTGAATGTGCATTTGAACACCAGAGGAGGCTCAAAACAAGGGAGCACCATAAAAATAGAACAAGGATGTTCTATCTCTCTTTGCTGTAAAGAGACACCACAAGACAAAATCATGACAGTGGGTTGTGTTCAAACTGATGCATACAAATAGTGGCATAAAAGCCAACAGTCATCTCAAAATTAAAACTCGTTTCTGGAGGAATAATAGATTTTAAGAAACCATTGTCTCTTACATGTGGATTTCAGCAGGTAGTCAGAGAAAAAGGAAGTTATCACAAAATCTTTACTGATATCCAAATTTTTGCAAAATGCCATTTGTGCTGTTACAAAATACATAGTCCTCCATCAGGCATTCCTTAGAACGACAGTGAAGGAGTTCATATGGGAAGCAATATGTTATTTGTGTTCAGACCTGCCCTGAAGCTGCTCTAAGGGGACTGTCTGCCTTGCCTGTTGAAAGCTGAGCCACTCAGAGCCATACAGGCAGGCCAATTGATTGACACTGAAATTATGGCTTTTCTCAACCATCTTTCAGAGGCCCATCTGCGGCAAGGAATTGTGAAACAGCTTTACAGTACGGGCACTCAGCAATAATTTCTCCAAATACCCCCTGCCAGCTAGTTATTTCTCTTACTCTGGTTCTAAGGCAGAGGGCATGGCTACAGGTCTTGTCTTGGATACAGCAAAGACAGTTCATCATACCATCTTTCAGAAGTGTAATTTACTCCACTGGGGGTTTTTTATGCCTTTTCATGGGCTCAGCTAGAACATTGTCCTCGAGATGCAAAGTACAGTATTTTGTTATTTGTTTCTCTGTGCATGAGTAACGGTTTTGATTGAAAAAAAGGAGAGGGGAGAGAAGAAAACAGTGGATATAATGAGGGGAAATATCTGATAAAGTAGTAGAAATATTAAGAGAGGCAAGCTAGCTGTTCTGGAAAACAGGCTAAGGCCCAAAAAATTTTCACAGCCTGGGTATGCAGAAAAAACATGAGGTGTTGTATGTCTTCAGAAGACTGTCTCTTGACCTGAAACTACAAACCTGTAATTATGCTGAACTTTTAATGTAATAGTTAATCAAAGATCATAATGCTCTACTGTGGATGTGAAACAGAAATAATAGATAAAAGTTCTTCTAGAAAAGTATCAGCAGTGAGCTTTAAGGAATAAAATACTTGAATTCCTAATATTTTTAAAATTTTCTTTCATAAAGTGAAAAGTTGTTGCTCTCCAGAGCTGATAAATATTTTTCTCCTTTCATCTGTCACTTGCAAAGAGATATGAAACATTTCTTTTCCCAACCTTCCCAGAATTGGTAATAAATTGTCAGAGCCCACCATTCATATCTGGCAGCATTTTAAATAAAGGATTAGCCCTTCAATATTTCATTTTTCTACAGAATTGCTCTATAAGCTTGCTGAGAAGGAGGTAATTCGTAAAAGACGTTAAGAGAAAAGCTATTTGTCCAGTGTCAGAGATATGGGCAAGAACTTATTTTCTCTCCCTCCTGCTCTGTGTCTCTATATAGAATATATATATGTATTCCCAGGTGGATGGGAAAACTGAGGGAAACTGACTGTCAGAACTGCCAGATTTTGTTGAAGTTGTTATTGTGAACTTTTGCAAGCCAGCAGATTTCTGACAGAATTAAACTGTTGATAGGAAACTATACAGAGGAATATATCTTGCTGCTAGTAATACAGGTGTGCTCTTAGAAAAAAACCTAAGTGCTAAGTAATTCACATGGACTTCCCTTGCAGGCTCCTTTGGGGGAAAACAGAAGCCCTGTGCAGATTTATAAAAGCAGTCTTTGCTCTTCTGCAGCTTTCTCCAGCTTGGACACCATGTCGAGTTCTGTCTGAAAGCACTGAAGTGAACAGAATGATGATATAAGCGTGGGGAAGAAGGAAGTGTTTAGCTACCTGCTGGGTCAAACCATGATGAAGAACATTTCTGAAAAACAGCATGTTGGTTTTGAAATGTCACTGGAAAATGTGTCCGTGGGGAAGATTCAGTTTCTACTTTCCAGCCTAGTGTCTGTCCTAAGGTATGAACATGAGAAGTGCATGTCCCTTCTTCATGTTTTTGTGTTGAAACAGCTTTTTTAGAGCTGCTCCCTTGTTCTCATTTGAATTTTAACCTTTATGGTCAAAACAGAAAGGAAAGAAGTTTACTTGTGTGTTATTTACTCTATTCTCCTGTGCTATTTTCCAGCGATGAATGAGATACCATCAGTGTATTCTACAGGACACAAGAAATGCAACGTGACTGAAAACCATTTGCATCTCTGCTAAAATCTATATCCCAGTTCTGTGGGTTTGCAGTGATGACAAACCTCTCAGGATGTGGAAAATGCTATTTCCAGAAATTGTCTTCTCTGTGTGCAGGTCACATCAAAGAGAGTTCCTGCTTTTTAGAATCAAGGATGGAATTCCTTCTGTCATTATGAAATGCTGCAGTGAAGCCATAATTTGGAGCTGTAAGGGGCTAAGTATAGAGATGAAGTTAGAAAGAGCAAGGATTATATAAACAATTGGAGCATGAGCTGCTCAGATCTTACTGAGAGAAAATGATACTTTCTTCTTCCAGATGCTGAGTAGGACTCATTTGCACACCTGCTTAATTCTACAGAAATAAACTTGCAGTGGTGTGTACTCAGCAACGAGTCTTTTAATGGAAGTAATGACTTTTTCTGGCTTTCTATAGAGGCAAATGAAGCGTAAACTTGCAGTAAAAAATGTGTAGTTTTGGTCTGGTGGGGACTGCCAAATTCCTTCCGGTCCTGTTTGGAAACCACAGTTCCCAGTGTTCTTCACTAAGTCTGCATTTTCCTAGCTATTTAATTGAACTTTAAAAACCTGGAGACATCTGAAGAAAAGCCCATCAGTGAGTGACAGGGAAGATTATCATTGCAGGAGCTCACAGATGATGGAGGTCTATTATGATTTCTATGGAGATATTAAGATGTGTTCGGCAAAAAGAGATGCATTTCCTTACAGCCCATGTAGCAATGAGGTTATATTGCAGCAGGCTCTGCAAAAGCTGCCACTCTGGTCTAGTCAAATGAGACCAGAAGCTGATCACGCAGAAAGGGAAAGGAAAAGTGGTAGTGAAATATTTACCGTGACATGATGAAACCATCAGCAAATCTGGCCTTTTTTTTCTGGAATGAGTAAAAAGGTGCGGAAAGCTTCTCAGCTGTGTGGTAGGACTTTGGCTCCTGGCAATGAAATTACACAATCTCCCTGAAGTGCAGAGTAAGAACATGGAAGAAAGGTTTTTCTGCCTGAGGGACAGGGGCTGCATTGAGTGAAATTACTGAAGTTTGCTCAGAAGACACAACAGTGACTAAAGGCTGCCCAGTCATGAGGTGTATACTAATCACAGAAGCACAGAAGCCATTAGGTTGGAAAACACCTTTGAGATCATTGAATCCAGCCAATGACACCGAGTGTCACATCCAGTCTTTTCTTAACCATCTCCCAGGATGGTGACATCAACACCTCCCTGGGCAGCCCAATCCAATGCCCAATCATTCTTTCTGTGAAGAACTTTTTCCTAATGTCCAACTTAAATGTCCCCTGGAGCAGCTTAAGACTGTGTCTTCTTGTTCCATTTCTGGTTGCCTAGGAGGGGAGACTGACCCTCACCTGACTACACCTTCTTTTCAGAGAGTTTTAGAGTTCAATAAGGTCTCCCCAAGCCTCCTCTTCTCCAGGCTAAACATCCCCAGCTCCCTCAGCCACTCCTCATAAGGACTTGTGCTCCAGACCCTTCCTCAGCTCCACTGCCCTTCTCTGGACTTGCTCCAGCACTTCAACATCATTCCTAAATTGGAGAGCCCAGAACTGGATACAACACTCAAGATGTGTCTTCACTAGAGCCAGGTACAGATCATTGGCCTGGTCCTGCTGGGAACACTATTGCTGATACAGGCCAGGATGGCTTTGGTCTTAGACACCTGGGCACACACTGGCTCATGCTCAGCCAGTGTCCCAGGTCCTTTTCCCCAGAGCAGCTTTCCAGCCACTCTGTTCCCAGTCTGTAGCACTGCAGGAGTTCTGGTCCAAGGGCAGGACCTGGAATTTGGCCTTGTTGAACCTCACACCACTGGCTGTGGCCCACTGATCCAGACTGTCCAGATCCCTCTGCAGAACCCTCCTGCCCTCCAGAAGACCAACATTCCATCTCAACTTGGAGTCACCTGTAAACTTGCTAACGGTAGACTGAATCCTCACATCCAGATCATCAACAAAGTTATTAAACAGGACTTGGTCCAACACTGAAGGACACCCCTGGTTGCAGCACCACTCATCACCAATGCAAAGAAGCAATAGCAAAGTCTTTTCCTTCAGTCTTCCACCGTATTTGTATCTGCAGCAGTATCTGCACATCTGCCTTTCCCTCCTGGACAAGCAAGCAAAGCACTGATGGATTTCAGACCTCTAATAGCAGCAAGCTAGCTTTTATACCCATTCCCCTTTCCTCCTTCCAAGTCAGTATAATGCACCTGGCAGCCAAATGGTCCTGGCTTACTGCTAATACTTGAGGTGCAAGAAAGAAAAATGAGAATTGGGCAGTAAGGAATGCCTCGGAGTCGCAGTACCTCCTGATACACAATTGAAAATTAAATTGCAACAATTGAGATTGTAGCAATTTAGACAGCCTCTGCAGGAAAATAGGGGGTTACTCATACCCTCTGCTACTTTATAGAAGATCTTTCAAGACAGCTGCTACTATAGCAGTGTTTCTAATGTGTACAAATTATTTCAATAAGTTCAACAGTGCGTACTGTTGGAGGAGACCTTCCAATATATAATGGAAAAGCCTATAAAGTCTTTCTATTAAAAAATTAACTACAAAAACAGTCACTCCCTTATTCTTCATCATTACTGTGAACACTTGCAAGGTCCCAGAAGTTTTGCTCAGATGAGCTTAGTTCACAAACACCTCACCTAAACTAAGTCATCTTTCTATTGCATTTGGCTGCTGTAAAGGTGATTGCAAGATGGTGTGCTGTGGGATGAACCAACAGCAGGTCTCATTTCCCTCAAATTCCTCCCTGAGCCCCAGCATTTCTGGCAGTTGGAGCTCAGGATTTTCTCTCTAGAAAAGATGCTTGGCTATTCCTGTAAACACATCTCCCTGCTGCAACACATACAATGCTGTCTCATATGAAGATAGGTATTTCAATCAGACATTCTACCTCCAGATCAACCAGAAAAACAAGGAGGTTTTGTGCAGGATAACCAGGGATGTGTATCTATTGTTTTGCTTCTATGACCTACCTGGAAATGAGCACCAGTGAGCTTCTTCCCTCTGTATTCTTACAGAAATAGCAGACAATTTAGAAGATTTTGAAAAGTGAAATCTGTAATAGCTTTGGAGAAGAGCTTGTGGAACTAGGAGTACAATAATTGAGTCTCTAAATCCCATATACATTTTTTAGGTTCAAATATAGCAAAACTTTACCAGAATTCCTCTGTTGAGTAAGAAAGAAAAAAAATTCCTTAAATAAGTATTTTTAGATTCTACCACTCAACTAGATTTTCAATGTGCACCTGCGGTGTAATGCAGAACTTTAAAAGTCAAGTAACACATCCATGATGTGTTTCTTATCAAATAATAAGTTAAAAAAAATCATATTTATCTGAAGTTAAAATCTCATCACGCAATTCTCTTTAAAGGAGTTGGAAATGAAGTATGCTGAGGGTAATGTTTGCTTATTATTAATATAGGTACATCATGCCTGTGGCTGATAGATGTTTTTATGAATACAGTCCAGTTAAAAAATAGATATTTCATAGAAATCTAGTTATTTTAAGACTTTAAAAACACCTAAAACTACACAAAAAAGAACCACATATCACTGTACTATGAAGTCTTGACAAATACACACACATACACAAAAAGAGGAGATGCTTTTTACTAGTCCGAGTGGGAAACAAAGAACTCTGCAAACCAATTGACTTAAAACAATTCCTCTGAACTCTTTCTTTCCCATTTAAAAAGTGGCTCATGTGCCATATCTTCGGTTCAACTTTCAAGGGAATTTATGTAGTTCTTTACTTCAGACTGAAACGCAAAGATATGAAAGTATTATGTTATTGATTTGGCTGGGAGCTCCCTCTTCCAAATGTTTTGTTGTTTTTCTCATAAACATTGAGTTATCACTGTCCTGTGGAAAGTGTATTTAATTTTAAATTTACCCTGATAAGTAAAACATAGTTACTTCCAATAATTCATTGTTATTGATGCTATAATAAGTTTCTAACATTAGTGTGGCCTCTACTGCAGGATGAATTTCTCATGCATACATTGGGCTTGCATCAGATAATTTCCTGTAATTTGAGGACTTAAGGAAATATTAATAAGACTTGGGGAGTGTGGGGTGTGGTGGATCCTTTGAACATCTGACTAAGTAAATGTGCATGATAATTTCATAAAAGCTTACTATTTCGCTCAGCATATTTTTTAAATTATTCCTGCCAGAGAAGAATAAGAGTGATGACAAAAGCTCACAGGTCTATTGATCTATTTCCCATCCATTAAAATATTTCTCATACATCTGAGTATTGCAGCACCTGTGGCACTTGTTTTCTTTCCTGTGCATTCATAGTCAGCATTTTGCTGACAGCCTGGAAGCAGATGTTTTACTGTATCATGCAAGCCCACAATGCCTTTGTCAGCCCATGCTCATTTCCTGGTACACTTGCAGATTTTCTGAAGAAAGATGAGGGAATAAAGTGCTCCCCTTGAGCATCTGGTCCTTTTCCAGGCCACATCTCCTACAATTACCAGAAGTTTATGTTTATAAAAGCACAGGATTTATAACTCTTAAATACTGAGTTTCTTTCAAAATGAATGTCAAAGTCATTCTCATGAAGTTGAGGACCGGGATATTCATTAATGCCCAAGTTCTTCAGGATCCCAAGCAATTAAAAGGGTCATAGAGCTGAGGAGATTTCAAGAGCCAGCACACAGAGTTTTCAGCAATCAGCTTCTGCACTCATTGATCTCATTCCTCCTGTTCCCTAGGGATCCAGACAGGCTCAGCACTGTCTCTGGAGAAGCTAACTTTCCCAACAGACTGCAGCGGCTGCCTTTAAATTCCCATGGAGGCATGCAGAAATCTGTTTTCTCCTTCAGCAGAGGCAAAGGTGAGTTTCTTATCCCTCATTCAGAGCACAAGGAGGTTTTCTGACACGGGTGAGTATGCTCTGCCCCATCCTTGTCTGCTGTGCTGAATTTGGCTCCTTGATTGAGGATATGAAAAAACCCAAACCAGTGCCACAACAAAAAGAGACATGAAAACTCCCCCCTTTCCTGCCTTGAGTTTCTCTGGGATGGGACCATTGAGAACTGAATCAAATTTGTGGCTATTGATATGCAGATGTTACTGCATCGGGACAAAGATGACTGCATTTCTGTGCTGGTTTTGCACATAAATATGTATATTATCCTAGAGCCCCTGCTTCCGCCAAAATTATAGCACCCGATGTTCAAACAGAACGGGCTACGTGAGACAAGCCCACAAATAAATGATGCCTCATGAAACAGGCTCTTCCCTTTCTTGTTTCTGATTTTCTTTCCCTCTGCTATCCACAAAGCTCAGGCCAAACAGGATCCCTCTCTGGCTGTGTGTGTGGGCGGCCAATCTGGTTTTCTCCCCAGGTGACAGCTGCTGGGTTTTCATTGAGGAATGTGAGTGCCCTCACCTGGTGAGAGCCGCGCTCGGAGCCGGGCCAGCCCCGGGCGCTCGGGAGCGCCGCTGGGAAAGGCAGGCTCACCTTCTGCAAGGGAGCATCGCTGCCAAAAGATCTTCTAAACAGCTCCTGCTGTCTGACTTAACATACAAATGTGGTATACTTGATGTTATTAGATTAAATGAAAAACTGTTCTGGAATTTATTCAATTGTAGATTTGAAAGCATTTTAAAACCTTGGTTTTGATCCTGTCATAAGTTTCTGTGATAATTCACAGAATCTGAGCGAGCTAGGAAATGTTTCTACCTAGATCTGCTTACTCTATCATATTGATAAGATATTATTTTGGAAAAAAAATGCAGTCTCTTGGTTTTAGTTAAGACAAAAAACAGTATTTGAAGAGTGTAAGAAAAATGTTTAAATGTTTACTTTTCATTTTACTTTACTTGATACTGTTGCTTTATGTGATTTTAAAATGTTAATAATATGTATTTTTTTAAAAAGCTACTTCAGTGAAATGTTTTTGATCAATTCAAAAGAAAATGCCTTCAATCATTTTTTTTTTTGAAAACTTTATAATGGTTGAATTTCCATTTCAAAACAGATTTCATAAATCTTCAGGCCCTCATTGAAACAAGAATATTGCTCACCACACAGGTCTAAGTCATTATTCTGGAACAGGAGCAGAGATTGAAAGGACCAGGTGGGGTGGCAGTTAAATTTTTGATATCCAGTGCATTAATTTTATCAGAGAAAGAATAAGGGTTGTAGTGCAAGAATCAAAATTTGAATTGTCCTTTAGAATGTGTTTGCAGATGAGGAGCTTTCAGTGATAACTGAAATACAGAGCCCCTGGATCAAGTTGACACCAAGACACCAAATTCATCAGCCACCTCACCTGGATTTGGGAAACTACCTAGGACCATGTTAGTCTATCCACAATTAATACAATGCTTAACATGCTTAAAAGTTGATCTTATTTATTTAGATGGGACCATTTTATGAATCTTTTCAGATCCACACCTGGATGCTGGGAGGCAGAGCCTGCCAGTGAAGGACATACTTGCAAGTAGTAAGGTTATGAGAACATCCAGAGTTTCTTTTTCCATGTGCATTTCTTGAGACCTCACCCATTAATCTAATAACTAATACTGAATTGTCCACATCAAGGTCGGTTGGGATAGTTTTGGTTATTTATACACAAAGACTCTGTGATGCAACTAAGGGTCACATGAATTTACTTTCACATCACTAGGAACAAGGATTATTTATCCATCATAGAGAAATTAAACTTCTTCCAGTTACAGTGAGCCCATATGTGGTTTGGCAGTCATCCTCAATTCAATTCAGTTTGTGTATACCTTTTTCTTTAATGGAGGAGATTTCAAATATAATGTCCCTCATCTGCCCCACCATTCTCACCACAAGCCTTTTCTAAGGACGATGTTCACTGATGTTCCCTTGACAACTTGTCTTTCATCGTTCTTGGGATGTTTTGCATTTAACTCATTTAACTCCTTGCACATACCCCTTAGGAGAATTCAATGTAGTCCTTCATTGTGCTTCTGAATGTGTATTTTGTGTGTTACTTATGAAAGCTTGTTATGTGTTCAGCACAGCAGCATTATTATAACAGCATTCAGATTCTATAGATAATTCCTGTTAATTGTTAACTGATTCATGTCTTTGCCAACCTCAGAAGCAAGAGTGCCCACCCACTAGCTTTAGTGGAAATTACTCAACTCACTATATGGCTCAATATCCTGATAAAGGTTTAAATAATGTTACTCTGAACAACATATCCCAAGGAAAACAGTGTAACAAATACAACTGGTGCATTTCAGCTAAGCAGCAGCATCTCTGTTAAAGGATTTTTGCACATTACTATCCCAAAATAACACTACTCAAGTAACATCAGACAAGTTTCAGAAAGTTAATCACTGCCCATTTCATAGCCTATCAATGTAACAATTCCTTCTGGGCAGAGAATTTTTTATTTTTTTCTGAAGAACTAAGCCATTGCTGTCCAAAGCTATCACCACCCTCAGGCTTTCCATTCCCTCAAACCGCAAAGCATTAGTCCTAATCCTTAATGTGAATGAGATGAAATTCAGATGCAGAACCTCAGACTTCTTTTCAGCCCTTAAAGGATTCCATTACTGTGTACTCCAGAGAGACAAGGAGATCTTTTGCCCTTCTTAACCCAAGGGTAATGGAGGTTTGGAAACAGCAGTTGTTCCATAAGACAGTCAAGGCTTCACCACTAATTTAGTATTGCCAATTCGTATGGCTCAACTTCATTTGAGGAAAGGGAATTCACATGGGGATCATTAGAAATTCTCCCCATTCTAGGTCATGTGCTCAATGTAAAACTGTCTTTCTTCTGAAAAGAAATCATATTTCTTTGGGCAAGGATCATGAACTTACAGTGAGGGCTGCTTATAAAAAGTAATTCATCTTTAAAAGTTTCACTGTGTATTTAGGTCTCTGCTGGAGACACTCCACCATCTGACCCAACATGCAAGAGCCAGCCAGACTTTGCAGAAACTCAGTAGTGCATTGTATCCACTGGAAGGCTGGGCCTCAACTTGTCAGATGCCTTCTCCTACTTTGAAAGCAGCTTTTTACTTTTCCTCTGGGTCATACTGTTCAGCCAGAGCTCATCGGGAAGATCCAGAATGGGAAAAGAGACTCCACATCCCTTCACAGCAGAAGTGCTAAGTAGGGCTGTGACTCATTTTAGTGGTTCAATTATGGCTTGTTCCTAAAAGTTCTGATGTGGTCAGGATTTCCATAGTATGTTCTGTTTCTGAAGAGCTTGTGTTTATTCTGCCAGTCTTTTCTGTCCTTCCTAATTGCTTTTCTGACCTGAATAGTGCCACTCAGGAATGTCATGAGTTCCCCAAGCCTTCCATCTGTGCAGACTTCAGGACTGACATGCAGTTGCAAGTCTCGATTTCTTCACACTCAGACATATTGAATGTCTTTGGCTTCCGTGAGTACACCCATAACTACAGTATCGGGTCAAGCAAATAATGTACTTCTCATTGGCCATTTTCACTCCAAACAGTGTTATTTTGGTTCTTATCAAAGATCAGTAAGTTTAGTATAATTTCTATTCAGTTGCTAAGGTTCTGCAGCATTATTGTCTTGACCACCTAAGACAGGAGAGACAAACTCACCTTTGAGGTTTTCTTCCCTGCCAATCAGTAAAATTATGCTACTAAACTGAATCATGTAAACCACATGATTTTTTTTTTTCCAGAGAAAATACAGTACATAAGATAAACCTGTCTCTCTTCCCTGGGCCTTTTCACATAGAAAAAAATTATTGCCAGTTTATCCGCAATGATGTTTGCACTTTGATGGTGCCAAGAACTAACAGCATGAGGAGCTCAACCCTTCAAAGCCATCTCCCCCGTTGGCAGGAATGAGGAGGGAAAGGCAATGGAGGAAAATTCCTTGAGTCATACATGAAATTAGAGATCACCTAAGTGTGAACTAAGAAAAATAGCAGTATCAGATTGGTATAAACTACAGAAAATTAGAGGAATTAATAAGGTCAAGGTAGCTGTAGATATAGGTGGCTTCCAGAGGGGAACTAAAGGGCACATTGTCAGGCTTAAGAGCCAAAGACTTTTGTCTCAGTTACAAAAAAACCCACCGCAATCTAAAACAATTTCAATTTGTACAAACAACTGTCACATTTAAAAGGTTAATGGAAAGGGTATTTTCTGCAAGTCTATGTTGGAATGCTGATTGCACCTAGCTGATACACTGGTGCACATGAAAGTCCTTGAACACAATGTTCACAAATGGTCTGTGAGTGCTTTGATATTGCTGCAAAGAGAGGAAAAAAATAGAAGCCTTGTTTCAGAAAAAGTAGGGGGTTTTGCCAGCAAGAAGTAATTCCAAATACAGGCTCTTAACTTCGTTGGGAAAAAAGTCAGAGATCTTCAAATTTATGGAAGTCTACCTCATTTATTTGTTGTTGCCACATGGGGTGGGGTTGGTGAGGAAAGACTCCCTCAGGCATTTCAGTAGCAAGTAAGGCAACTGAGAAAAACCATTGCCTGTGTAAAGTCAGAGAGAACCTGAACTGAGGAATCAAACTGGTCTTGTAAAAGCAAAGAACTTTTGGTGTGCTCTGATAAACTCCAAATACTATTCAGAGTTATGTATGAAAGGAATATTGTGCAATAGAATCTGCTTCTCAGATTTATACAAAGAAATCAAGCTTTGCAAATAATTACCTTAAATTAAGTTTGGGGTTTTGGGTTTTTTTTGGTTGTTGTTATTTTTGTTGGGGTTTGTTTGGTTGGTTTGGTTTTTTGTTTTGTTTTGCTTTTTTTAAAAAGCATCCCATCCGATCCTGCTCATGGGAGCCACCAGAGAGCTCTGCCTCACTGTTCTCATGCAGGTAGAGAAGAGAGCAGGAGAGAACTGCTTCATTTTATATAAAGTTTAATAGACAGAACAGCATGTTTGAGAATGATAAACACTTCCCATTTTACTGTGGCTTCTTTCCAGGTGCAGCATTCTGGGGGAAGGTAACACCAGTTCTGCTAGCCCACTTTGAGATGTCTGACATGCAGTTGCTTCAGCATTTCTGTTGCTTGAGGAAAGAGCACTTTCTACTTTGGCTAAAGGAGAGTTCTCTGCTTTCCCAGAGGGCTTTTAAGGACCCAATCCATTTCAGCAAAGAAGGCAAAGGAAGTACTCCCGTTGACTTCAGTCAGAGTTGGGTCTAAGCCCAAACAAGGGCTGATGAGCTGAATCAGCTGCAAGTGTTCTCTGCTGGTGTGATTGCCTTTTATGTAGACCTGAATAGGAAAAGGGATTGTGTTTTTGTCCTTCTTTCACTACCTTCTGTATGTCTGCTTGAGAAAGCTCAAGAATAGGACAGGTTTCACTCCAAATCTTACTTCTTTGTTTCATTGTCAATCACTGCCATAGAGCACCAGTCACCTCTGCCTCCTTTTTTCTGCATTGCAGGCCTCTGTGCTGCAGATCATTAATTACCTGTTCAGAGTGCACTTGGCTGTGCATATGCAGTGTATCCTGCAAATACCTGTTCAGGCTGATAAAGAGTATTAAACAGATTTCCAATTGCAAAGCCTGTGCCTGTTTTTCAATAAATCCGACTAACTTGTTCATTTATCCACCTTTTTATACTAGCTAATAGGATTCTTGATGCTATTTTTGAGGGCTATTTTTTGTTTAGTTACTTCTCCTATATCTGATATGAAAAAAGATCAAAGGAATGACCAAGACATTTAAAAATAAAAGTAAGCTTTTTTGCTACTTATATTAGAATCACTTAATAATATATACACATTGGTAACAAAAAACCCCAAACCAAAACCAGAAGGCTTTTAAAATAAAATTCACAATATTCTCAAAAATTTATTTTAAAATAAATTGCTATAGCTTGTTGTCCTTCCTCTTTTATCCAACAAAATTGTAGGTGACTTTAAAAAAAGGAGAGGTAAAGAAACTGACATTTTTTCCACACAACTCTAAATGCCCATGCTCAATCAGTGTTTTCCAGTCTGGGTTCTGGTGGGAAGTGGTTCCATATCCATTTCCAGAGCATAATCTAATTTTACTTCCTTAAATGCATTTTGTACCAACATCTGAATGGAGATGGAGATCATGAACTAGATTCCATGGTTGTAAATCCTGATCAAAGTCCCTTGGCAGTTCATGTGGTCATGAGGACAATGCATTCCCTGAAATTATTTTGCTTTAGAAAAGTGGCTTGGAAGAAAAGATTCACCTTTAGCTGAAAGACAGCAAGAGTTGGTGCACAACCTGTCACCAGTCTAAAGCTGGCCAGATGGGAACACTTGCTTTGTCTACATGGGCCTTTCTGCATGTAGAGAACTCTGATGGCTGAGATAGCACTTCTCAAATATATGTCCTTTGGGAAATGAATTCAGACAAAAGTTCATTTAACAAATTCTGAGCTGTCTAACAGTCAGCAAAGAGGGAGATTTGAAATTATCACCAGTCTGTTAGGTGTACATGTGTATATATTCTGATATTTGATTGCCTTTTGACAATCTGCTGAGTTGCCTTTGTTGGTCTTCCAGTCTAACCTTTTTATAAATTATTGTTGAAAATGTAGTTGATCTTGTCTTGTATTTAATTTTCTTATATAATTATTAATTTCTCTGCCTTCTAGATGCGTTCCCAGGCACTTGGCAATCTTATGAGTTTCTAACCTGGAGCTGTCTCTCCCTGACTCTGATAGTTCACTGGGAATCAATGGATTATTTTCTCCGTTGCTGGAGGTAAAGACACCGTTAGAGTGCATCTTTATTTTGTGTCACTTAGTCTTCCATCTGTTTTCCAAATCTCACCAGACATTTGATGACTGTGTTATGTCAGTGTAACAACAAATTTTCATGAGGACTCAGCTGGCAATGGCATAAGCAGTCATTTGATTTTCCTCCCACCTGCAAGATGACTCCAAGCCAACAGAAGGCAGGCAACAGGAGTAGCAGGTACTGCCCTTTTTTGTACTAGGCCAGTGTCAAATCCCTATTAGCTCATTGTAGGATCAGTTTAATTATCTGTTAGATAGTTTGGGAGCAAGCTTGTGAGCAGGAATTAAGTATTTTGGGATATGTTTTTTTGGATTTTTAAATTTTTTTTTTCATTTTGTAATCCTAAATTATCAAATTTGTCATTTTTTCCTTTAATTTTCCTCATTCTTCCTTTCCTCCTGAATTTTGTGAAATATCTGATAGTAAGGATTGGGGTCTAGAGGATTGTGCTTTGTCTCCTGTACTCTTATTTCCCAAATCTTTGGTTCACATTTCTTGCTCAAACACACATGGGCTTCTGCACAGTACTAGTGGCACAACAGTGTACTTTCTGTGAGAATAGTTATAACAATGAGAAAGTTAAAGCACATTCAGAAACCTGTTAGCTGTAAAAATTGAAAGTCCAAAATGATGACATGCTCTTGATCTGCACTGTGTGGGCAATGATTGATCTCAGCCCAAAAAGCCATCCAGCAGATTAACTCCTCTTGAAAAATTCCCTCCAGACTCAGAGTCTTCTTTCCAAAAAAACTGTGACAGACAAAACACTTATTTTCAAGCAAATAATTATGAAAGATAAAATAAAGTAAAATGACTGATGACCAGTTTCTAATTAAAAGAATGAAAAGCTTTATTTTAGATGCAAATTTATTTGTAGAATGATAGACTACCACATTGGAAGGGACCACAGAGATCATCTGGTCCATCCTTTCTTGGCAAAAGTATGGCCTGTACAAGATGGCCCAGCACCCTGTCCAGCTGAAACTCAGAAGTGTCCAACACCGCAGAATCTGCCACTTACCTGGAGATTAATCCTATGGCTGATTTTTCTCACTGTGAAAAATTTTCCTCTTATGTCCAATCAGAATCCTCCCCAGGAGCAGCTTTTACCCATTGTACCTCAGCCTTATCCATGTGACTCCTGGTAGAAAGGGAGTTTCAATCTTGTTTTTAGCCCCTCTTTAAATGCTGGAATATGGTGATAAGTTCTCCCTTAAGTCTTCTTTTCTCAAGGGTGAACAAACCTCTTTCTCTCAGCCTTTCTTCATATGGCAGCTTCTCAGTCCCTTTTTTTATCATCTTAGTGGATTAATTAGCTCCAATATTTTCTGTTTGAAAATAAATTGCTTTTAAAATACATTATTGTAATTTTCAATTAAAGATGGTGATCTGTCAGGTACATTTGTGGGTGAGCATTTATAATCAGGTAAAAAAAAAAACCACAGCAAAGATGGTCAAGGATGATGACCATAGCTAGCTGCCAGGTCAGGTACGTCTTGGAGTGGAAGTGAAAAAGGTGCCACCATGGGAACAGAAGTACCAAAGTCAGAAGAGGCTCAAATAGGTTAGGAGAGAGATCTTGTTCATCTAAGACTAAGTGACAATTTTTATGTGGATAATCTAAGATGCTGTTCAACTTATTTCCTAAACCAGCCGATGCGATTCTATCCAGCATGGCAGCTTCTCTCCCAGGAACATGGCGCAGAAATGGATGTAAGCCACTTGTAGATGCATCATCTTTAATTTGGGAAGATTAGAACAGTCACTGCTATTTGTCATGTGTTTGCAGATCCCTTGCAAAGGCTGAAGCTTACACTTAAATATTTGGATGTTGATGACCTGGATGATTAAACATAGAAAAACAGTAGAATTAATTAGATACTGTATACATCCTCTCATATTGGCTGCTGTACTGTCTCCTGCTGGGGTTTCACAGCTTGACAGTTGATCCATTACTGCAGCAGACTGTATTCAAAGAGGCATTTGTTCTGAAGAGACCTCAGAATGAGAACAATTTACACAAATGTGCTACATTGCATGGTGATAGTGGACCAGATTGAAGTCCTCACTGCTCAGTTTTTCACAGGAGTCATGCAGCCGGTGATGGATTTCATGGCACAGCTCACACGAGTAATTGCTCAGCACTGTGAGTAAGGGATCTGTAATATGTCGTTCTATTATTATCCAATAATAACCTTTGTTAATTTAATGTGCAGATTTACAGTAGAATATGAACACATTCAGCTGAAAGTTGTACAGGTATGACACAAAGCAATGACAGGCTTTCTGTCCAGGGAAGTGGATGACCTAGAAAGAGGTTGTGTAATAACAAGGGGGAAAGAAAAGAGAAAAAAAAGTAGAGAAACTGAGAAATGAGATAAGTTTAATCAAAATCAAACACATAGGAAGAGTTAAGTGGAGGGCATGCAGTGCATTTTTCTGAATCTTATAATTCATAGCTATAGACTTAGAGAGATAACTTAGAATACTGTTATATACCTTAACTGGTGTATCACATCTTCTGATTACTAACTTTTGATAAAAATGGCACTAGTACCATTGGCCTGATCAACGTAATTTTATTATTTTTTGTAAACTGTCCAAATCCCTTTTATTTCCAGGACTATTCTAGGACTTGGGTCTTCATGAATGAATGGAAATTGATCCTGGCAAATTTAAAAAATATTTACTTAGAAAGCTCCAGAACTTTCTACATAAGTATTTTTGTCTTGGGTTTTTTTGTTTGTTTGTTTTGTTTTGTTGGGTTTTTTTTTTTCCATTTGCATTTCAAGAAGCAGTGTTAATTATTCTCTGTAGTAAGAACACTTTTTTCACTTACCACAAGCTTTGCTACATTTCAGCTGTTAGGACTGAGAGTTCTAAATGATGTTTAAATGCTTCTGGTTAAATGGATTAGAAAAAATCAAGCTGAAATAATTGTAAGGTTAAGAAAAATACCAAGTTTGTACTTTGTAGAGTAAAATAAAATGTTACTTCTTGTCTGCAAATTATATTAAATTAGGTAGGTGTTTGTTTTGTGCTTTTTTTTCTGAAATTCCTTCCAAATTTGGCTTGCTTTTAGGACTTTTAAAAAGTGCAGTTCAGATGTAACCTATAGCTGATTTGAGCCGCAGTTTACTGAGCAAAGATCAGGACTGAGGGTTGAGGAGTGTGAAACGAGGACCATGAAATAGCTAAGCCACAAGGCTGCAAAAAAAGATAATTTGAGGAGAGAGGAGAGAAAGGGGAATCAACAGGGAAAATTGAGTCTTCTAAGTGAGCACACTTCAATCAAGTACATGGAAATGAACTGGGAATCATCATTTCTCTGCTGTCACAAATTTCTGTGAAAAAACTAGTAAAGTGTCCGCTCTTCTCTAGCAGTGATTCAGACTGAGAATGACAACCTAAGATTGCTATCCATTATTCCATTAGCTGAAATTACTGTAATCTCCAAAGCAGAGCCAAAGGTTTGAAACCTTCTGTTGAGTGACGCCTCCGTCAGTACAGTCAGTCCTGGGTGATGGCATCTGGGGACCTGGCTTTTAAAGGCCAGGGAGTGAACTGAACAGATGAACTTGAAATGACTTTGCTGAAGATAGAAAATGTGCTTATGCTCTTGTTAGGAATTTCAGCATGAAAGTTTCTTTGAGCATCTTTCTTTTGGCACCTTCTCCACCTACACTGAACTCCAGAGGCAGAGGTGTAGGCTGGAAGCAGCCAGCAGAATCTACAGTGCTCAGTTTGGGAGCAATTGTTCAATATTTCAATTATTTCTCTGCTGTTCAGCGCAGGAACAGGCTTTTTTGATAGCCAGGTGCTTCTGTTCACTGACTCCCTATCCCTGTCCCAGGACTGATGGATCACCTGGGTGGAGAGGCCGTGCTTGCCCCATTCAGAGAGCAGCTTGTACTCATTTACTGCATGTTGTTCAAACATTTTTGTATCACATTTGATTTCTTATGGATTTACTTTTTTTCTTTTTCAAGTCATGATCATTATTGTAGTATGTGAGCACATACTAGCTATATTTACTTTTACTGAGTGTGAAATCAAGAATTGCTGTTTATTTGTGTATCCACAACACAGATTTCTAGAAAATGAAACCATTGATATGCTGAAAGATCAGCCCCCAGATTCCAGAATTCCACATTCCACCACATGATATAAGAACAGATACTCCAAGGCAGTATTCCAATCCCATAATCTTGAAATGACCCTTACTCTGGATGGAACTGCCTCTCTTCCTGATTTCCAACCTAAAATTCCTCTCCGGGTGTCAAAACCAAAACCTAAAACTTCCTGACAAAAGGGAAAATCCCAATGAGTCATATGTGTGAATTTTAGATTGCATTTCTCCAATATACATAAAAATAAAGATATTTAGGTATTGCCTTAACTAATTATAAGCCTAATCACTAATACTGTGCTTCTGGTCCAAGCACTGGAGCACTCTAACTGCTTCTAAGTTAAATGACAGAAGGGTACATTACATACAATTGCTGATCAAATTAGTTCTATATTAATGTCTGAGTCTCCTAAAAAAAGAAACTAATGTGAAGATGCTGGAAAATACACCATAAATTAAAATTGCAAAATGTCACAACTTATTTAATCTTCCATGTTGAAAGGCACAGTATTTAATTAGTTCCACAAAAGCAGTGTTTGTTTAGAGAAAATCTTTAACCTTGAGAAATTATTGAATACATTTTCTTAACCCTTTGACACAAATGAGGTAGCTGTCACACTTAAAGTTACAATGAAAAGATCTGCACATGCTGGAATTATTTTCAGACACTTTCTGCAAGTTATACTTAAATACGTTTTCCTATATATATAGGAAACCTCTAGATTTCTTTGACACACTGCCCCAGAACTCTGAAAGATTTACTGATGAGAATGGTTCACTGGACATTGTTATCTTCTTGTACTGTTTTGTGCAGGCATTTGAGAGAATGACAGTTTGAATTGTAGCTGTTCAGACAGCTGAGAAACATGACTCCTGATTAGAGTACACATATTTTCAAACTTAAATAGGTTAGCAGTTATATTTTGAATAATTTATCAGAAGAGAGATTTTCTCTGCACAAACAAGGTGTTGGAAAACACATATCACTGCTTCATTATTCAGCCACATTGTTCAGTTCTCCAAAAGAGTTAAAACCCCCTTGTTCTTGTGCTAGGCAGTACGGCTGTTGTTTCCAGCTTTTGCAGTTGGACAGCCCAGATACTGAACATGGGGTTCTGCACAAGAAGGACATGGACCTGTTGGAGCGAGGCCAGTGGAGGCCACCAAGATGATTACAGGGATGTAGTACCCCTCCTATCAGAAAAGTCTAAAAGAATTGGAATTGTTCGTCCTGGAGAAGAAAAGGCTTTGGGTGACCTGATTGCAGCCTTCCAAGAAAGGCACCTACAAGAAAGATGCAGAAACTTTTTGCAAGGGCATGAAGTGACAAGACAAGTGAGGAATGACTTCAAACTAAAGAAGAGTAGGTTTATATTAGATATGAGGAAGAAACTCTACTGTGAAGGTGGTGAGGCACTGGTATAGGCTGCCCAAAGAAGTTGTGGACACCCCATCCCTGGAAACGTCCCAGGCCAGGTTGGATGGAGTTGTGAGGAACCAGGTCTAGTAGAAGATATCCCTGCCCATGGCAGGGATGTTGGAACTGCAGGACCCTTAAGGTCCCTTCCAA
The DNA here is from genome assembly GCA_013399455.1 of Anthoscopus minutus. Classification (NCBI taxonomy): domain Eukaryota; kingdom Metazoa; phylum Chordata; class Aves; order Passeriformes; family Paridae; genus Anthoscopus; species Anthoscopus minutus. Next base: position 103,080 of record VWYI01022071.1, read on the forward strand.
CCCAATCCATTCTATTATACCATGATTTCTTTGAATTCCTGTTGGAACTTTCGGACAGAGACTGGTTAATTCTTGTGTCTAAGTTTCCTGTTCACTCCGTTTTCCAGTAAGTGATCAGCACTTAGTGGAGGGTTTTTTTTCAGATAAAAATTTACACCTGAAGAATTTGCGAAACATATTGACTTCACATCAAAATACAATTGCTTTTGTTCTCTCACTGAGGAAAATTAAGCTATAGAATGGATATTCCAGGAAGTCTACTTTTTGTGTAAATAAAAATCCTGAAGTCTTAGGGTCTGAGTGAAATTAAAAGCTGGATATTCATTTGGGGCAAACTTTGCATTCATTTTCACTACGTGGAGATCAGGCACACAAGAATTTTTCAGACTTAATTAATCATCTGGCTGTGAAGTTTTAATCTATATTTCAAGATTATACAAACCAAAAAGGCTCATGGTAAAAATGTAAATGTAGCAGCAGACCCTGAAGCACTGCATAATCATGAATCAGGCTAACTTGCAAAGAATTTATAATTCATATTGTAGATGATCATTATTCATTATATTTTTTATTTTTTTAAGAGACTTACTGTATACTTGAGGGTTTGTCAGCATTTATATATTATAAACATCATTTATGAGGGCTTTCTAATTATTTTCAGAGGCATCAGATCAAAAAATCTAGCAGACCTCTTTAAAGACAACTTATGTGGTGGTTGGTTACCTGGTCCCCAATTGCCAGTAGAAACATCACACATTTAAATTTGAGATACATTTGTCTATGCATTCTCTGTGCACTATTTTCACAAAATCACCTGCTCATTTACAGTTGTGTAAGCTGAGAGTGATTTCAGTCAAGGAGCTGTAATGGCATTTTGTATGTGTACACTGCTTGTACAGTCAAGTAAATTTCTCTCTTTTTTTTAATATCTTTCCTTTTTGAGCAAAATACTTTCTATTTTTCACAAAGACCTTATCCACAGATTTTTGTTAGACAAGCAAAAGACACAGGACCATTGCTCAGGGTAAGGTTTGAATTTCTGTACAATAGAAAACCCAAAAAAAACATGAAATCTGAATTCTGCATCTAATTTTTGGGCTATTCCAAATCTAGGTCAAAGTACTCCATCTCTAGCCTGATTCAAGTGATTTCAGGAGTATCTCGTTATGCTAAAGCTAATGTCAGTCTTCTGTGCCTGAATTTTGTGCATTGGCTTTGCAATCATCTGTGGGCAGCGCAAGGGGGTTACCTCTCCTTTCTCTAACTGTATAGACATAATCCTCCTGAAACAATTGTAATTTTTCACTACTGCAAGCACTAAGCACAACCCCATTGAAATCAAGGTAACAGCTCGTAGTGTGGCACATTCTATTTGAAGAATATACACTGGGACAACATCTGTGATTGATTTCAGTCTGAATCTGGGGAAAAATAAAGAATTTTTAAAATTAGCAAAAACGTTCCCAGGGTGCAGAATTATAATGCTAATAAACTTAACTGGAACAAAGGCTATTAGCTTGAAAGCAATTTGGAAATAGGTGCTCTACCCAGCCACAATAATTAAGGCAATAATGACATATCTGTTCAAAGTAAGATCAAAATGCTTCACCCACACCAAGTGGAATTGATCACTGCTTGTTTTTCTTTTGCAGATGTGCAGGGTCAGAAATAATTACCTGAGCCTAATCCAAAACTCATGTGCTTTTTATTGACCTGATCCATAATTATTTTCTGTACTTCTGTTACTTTACTGTTTTTTATGAAAAAAATGACAGTTTAAAAGAGAAGATATTCTCTATGTATTACTTTCCTATGAATTGCAGGGAAATCATGTTTTCTGAGAGAAATCTTGGGGACAGAGTGGGAGGGGGAATTGTCAAGCTGCTCCAGTTGTCAGGATTCAGTAATCAGCTGTAATGGTGCTCCAAAATCCATCTAGCAAAAGTTTTCTTAAATAGTCTCACAAACTCTCTTCTTTCCTGTTGTGCTTCCTTGCTGAATAGGGATAGGAATAGTTTTGTGCAGTGTCCCAACTATTGGTCATGTCTAATAATAAGATTCAGTTTCCAGTGTCTTATGGCTTTGTTAGATATTACCCATTGGTACTAAAAGTTTTGCATGTTTTGCTCCTACAATAAAGAGGTGCAGCTTGAAGGAACCTGCTGCTCTGCCTAATTTTAGGCACTTGCCACCAAAGCAAGGCTTACATGGTGTTTCCTAAAGGAAAATGTCTTCTATTAGCAAAGCAGGGTCCTCATCTCTACCTGGCAGAGAAGGACAGCAGCTGTCAGCTGTTACAGTTGGTCAAATGCATGTCAATATCAGAAATCATTTAAACTGTCATCAGATAAAAAATAGTTTCCTATTGGCCATCACAGTCATACTTTTCTCATTTCAAAGGCTTTTAGTAAAGTGTAACTCTAAAAGCCAGCCCACGCTGACAGGTTCTGCAGGGAGCTCTCCATCCTGTGGCAGGGAATTCACTGTTGTTGCTGAGCACAAGTAGTGGCACTATCCAGCCCCAGGAAGGGTCTCCCATTGCCACACAGAGAAAGTTGTACAGCTGCTAAATGAAGATTTTCTGAGTCATGAAGAAGTAGCAGACAAAGCTTTCATGTGAGTTGACCTGTGAGTTGAGAAGCAGGTGAAGGGCCACTGGAGTCACAAAAGGTACAGAGATAAGGTCTGCTCTGACAAGAGGTGTCTTATTGCCACCAGGAAACAATCCTAGTCTTGTCTTCTGGCTGTTTGCAGTTCCTGCCCTAGGTCTGTGAGCATACTGGTTTTGGCTGGGGTAGAGCTAACTTTCTTCCCGTTAGCTGTTATGGGGCTTCATTTTGGATTTGTTCTGAATACAGGGTTGGTAATAAAGATGGTTTTGTTATTGATGACCAGAACTTAAACGGAGACAAGGTATTTTCTGCTTTCTTTACTGCCTTGCAGGGAAGTTGGATGTGCATGGAAGGTTGGGAGGAGACACAGCCAGGACAGGTGACCCCAATGACCAAGAGGACATTCCAGACCATACGACATCACATGCAGTCTATAAAGTGGGAAGAAGAAGGAGGAATGGGGGACATTTGGAGTGGTGTTTGTCTTCCCAAGTCATCTTCACATGTGATGGGGCTCTGCTCTCCTTGATGTGGCTGAACACCTGCCTGCCCACTGGAGGCAGTGAATTAATTCCTTGTTGTGCTTTGCTCAGAGCTGTTGTGTTTCAGCAGATTTCTCTGGGTGCTTTTGCTGTGTATTTTAAGTCAAATGTACATGTAAAAGAAAGTGTTTGAGATGCAGGGTTGTGGATGTGTGTATGGTAAGGAGGTGCTGCTTTGTGTAGAAAGTGTTGGCTTACATCAATCAGGTCTTTAGCATGCAGGAGTTCCAGCTGGATATAGAGGTTGTCTGTGTTGTAAAGGGTCTGGAGGGTTCCTGTGACATTTGGGGTGGGGAAAACCCACAAGTCAGAGTGCATTAGGGAGTACCCACACAACCACTGTGTGTGGCCAGGAATGGTGGTTTTGAGAGTGCCAGGCGAGATGCAATAACGTGACTGTGGGAACCTCCTAAAATGGGGGTGCTCCCAACTGTGAACAGTTCTTAAACACCTGTGAGTTTAAAAAATTACTCAGTCAGGAAAAGTTCAAATTGTGTGGCCTTGGGGCTTATTTTGTACTACAAAATTTGTGGCACATTTTGTACTACAGAAGTTGTACAAACTCAAAGTTTTTAATTAAATAATGCCCCTCCTATTGACTAAATGAGACTGATGATTGCAAAGTAATTTTTCTGTAAGATTCCTGAGTGAGGCTGGTCATAAAGCACGTATCTGAACAGCCAAAAATTTTTCAGGCCAGCTTTTAGGTTTTGAGTGTCTGATTTAAAGTGCTGAGTGCTTGTATAGTATTGATTTTAGCACATATATTTATGCATTTAGCCTTTTGAATTGAGCTGAGATTTTGGTCAACCTCACTGCAAAACAAGTTTATTGGGAATAACTGTTAAAAATAGCTATTCTCAATAATCACTTTTAAGAGTTTTATCAGGAATTTGCTGAGGGCCTTGCTGCTGAGTGACTTATACTCTTAAGATCTGTCCAGAACATTAATTTGGACTTGAATATCAAACTATGGAAAGGACAATGCATTCAGATTACTTAGGGCTCCTTTTTATTTTATTTTTTTTCAATATTTCCATAGCTGTAGAAATGTTGGGGTTTTTGTATGCCAGTTGTAAGAACAGACTCTTGGCTCCTCCATCTGGTTACTAACTACTATAGTGAAGTGGTTTACTAAAGGCTGCCCAAAAGGCAAGATGTACCGTTGGGCAGTTTGTTGTGTGTTTTCTTAAATTTTTTCCACTCTGACTGTCTTTATACTTAACACAGAGCTATATCTAATACATTTCTCACATTTTCATAAGAACTATACTTTGAAATTGTGTAAATATCTGTCTCTCTCTCTCTCTCTATATATATATATATAAAGAAAATCTTGCCAGGCTGATCTATCATTCAGAAAATACTCAGGTTTTATTCAAAACCATATCAAGAGGACATGCACTAATTTTTGAAGACTTAGTAACAAAAGCAGTGGGAGAAGCTGACACTGTTTATTATCTTGTGAAGATATTCAAAACAATCTTATATAATCATAAAACAGCCCTCCCAAGAGCACTCTTGAGAGATTAATATGGATGCTATGTTGCCTCGGGATAATAATATGCATTTTCAGTAACTGTCTTTGGAAGACTTCCTGTTAACAAGAAAGACAATTTTTTTTTTTACTTCATGTTTAAATAATATGAGAGGCATGAATACAGACTGGCATAAATAAAGAACACTCATATTTAGGCCATTCCTTTGTAACTGAATGCCCACATGATCCTGGACCCCTTAAGAGGAAAGCCTGCAGGCTGCTCTCCAATGCACCATCACACTTTGTCTTTCTCTGTCATTTTTGTAGGTTTATCAAATCTCTTGGGTCTTATTACTCAACATGCAGGTGCAAACATGCAGTAAACATTCCAGCTGTATATACTTAATCCTAACTTACAGTTCTAGACAGTTGCCTTGCAAAAAAAACCAAAAAACAAAACCAAACTGAAAACACTCTCCCCACCCCAAAAAATGAAATGGCTCATAAAGTTTTCCACAATTTGTGAAAACAGTCTAATAAAGACCTGGAGGACATGTTATTAATATCTGTTATTAATAGCTGTGCTTAGCTATTGTATGAGGCATTGATACAATAAGCTTCAATGAACAATTAAAACTTGCAAGTTCAGAGGTAGTGGTAAAATCTGCTGTCTGCCAAACTACAGTAAAAATCATAATTACATTTAAATAGTTTGGAATGACAGCTTTTATGTCCTAGAAATAAGATCAGTGAAAAATGTTTCTATGCCAAAGGTCCAGCTGTAACAGAGTGATAATGGTCTTCCACTGCTCCACAAGCGCTAAAGTAGGACACAATGATCTAGGGTAGAAGCTTTGTTATAAAGCCATTGTTGTCTGAGATATCAGGGGAACTGGCTGACTCCATGGACCCCAAATTTGTTGTCTCTGGGGAGCTGGTTTCATCCTCTCATCCTGACAAGGATGAAAGAAAATGCTGCTCCAGATGCAAACCAAAATACCCCTGCTACAAGGTTGCAAGGCTGAAGTCTGTTAGCTTTCATCAGGATCAGAGCTGTGACAAAGTGGCACAGGAGTGCCCCATGTACCTGACATCAGCACAGGTCTTTGTTCCTTTTTATGGAGCTTGAGCTGGCTACTGAACTCATTCCCCGCAAAACTGGAGATTAATGTGTAAAGTGTGGTGGCAGAACACATACTGTAACTTACTGACCTGACCTTTCACCTTCTCACATTAAGAAATCTTAATAAAAAGTGTTATTCTGTTTTATCTGTAAGAATTCAGGCTTTATTTTAAAAAAAAATAGTGCTAGGGCAGATGGTATCTCTCATATTTTAGGATCACATACTTTATTAATAATTAGTTAACTATATGGCTGAAAGTCTGCTGTTTTGTAGAATAAATTCTAGTGGATCTACTTACACTCTGAATTATTTTCTCAAAATTGACTTTTTGTCTTTAACCTAGACAGATCACTTTTCACAGTGTTTATAGGAGGAAGGATGAAGCAAAAATCAGGCTATTAAACCAAGGAAGCTTATGAGGGATATAGTTCATGAAAGAGTCATTGGACTGGAAATAAAGACTTTTTTAGTGTTTAAGAAAACAAAGCTTTTCCACATAAGTTTTCAATTTTTCTTTTTTTTTTTTCCATTTTTTTTCCTAAGCAGAGAATATGACAGAAAAAGTCTGACCCCAAATACTGAACCTGCTATCTCCAGGGAAGGTTGCAGCTGGCTGCTCTCTTTTTGGTAGGTCAGGTGATGTGTGAGGGTGGGATGCTCAGTGATGTTGCACACACTGAGAACCTGACAAGGAGCAGGATGCCTGGTGGTTTTTCAGACCCAGCAGCTGCGTGTTGGACACACTTGTCATGTGTCCTTTTCTAACAAGCACAACTGCTGTGTTTCTTAAAGCAGCTGTGCCAAGAAGCCTTTTAGCATATGCAAGCAGAACCCTTATTTTTATTCNGGGGTGGAACTCAACGCTGAATTGCTTATAAAGCTGTCAGTTCTCAGAACTGGACAGCCATTGGCTCTCTCTGAAATTCCCAAGAGCCTCTTTCAGGAGAACATTTTCCGGGGATGTCTTTCCTTTCTTTCCTCTCCAATACCAACCCAGGTCAAACCAGCACACATATGCAAGCAGAACCCTTATTTTTATTCATGCCCCAATAAAGTGCCCCTGCTAATAGTACATTTTTTTAATGGTAGCTGCTCAGATCCTTCAGGGTTGTGGCAGCCCGTGGTCTCAGTTTCTAGTTCCTTGACTTTTTGAATACACAATCATTTACCACTTCAAAGAATCTTTGAATAAACTTTCATACACCACCTGTCATCCTCATCTTATCAGTGGTCTTTCCCCCTCACTTGGACACTACCTCATTTTGTCTTTCAGTCAAACTTTTTTTACTTTTGGACTCTGTTTTCACCTAGAGGAGTTGACTGGAGTCAATTCTTCTTCTTTTTTCTTTTAATTAATATTTATGTTAATGTACAAAAATCATGTAAGGCAATCTGGCACATGGAAGATGCCCCATAATGTTTAAAAAGAATTTTTTTGAGAAAGGGAAGAGCAATTTATCTCAAAAGTTTTATCTCACTGTCTGGTTGGAGACACAGTTTTTCGTAGTGCTGTTTTTGGGGTTCTCTCTGACATTTCATTCAGCTTATGCCTTTTTTCTCTTCTCCCCTTTACTATTTCTGGAATACACCCACAACTCCACCTCCCATTGACTGGCCCAAGCATTTGAGTTCACTGGCCTGATCTGTGTTGTGTACTGTGCCTCATGTTCCACTTTTAACCATATAAATAAATAAGTATATGAAGGTGAGGATTTTTTGGAACAAGTGCAACATCAACTATGCAAATCATTGAAGAAATATTCACCCTTAGAAAAATGATATATATGAAGAAACAATATCAAAACACTATGACAGGATTTTTAACACCATTATGTTTTATACCTAAATAACATGAAATGGCATGTGAAAGAAGCACAAAATCCCTACCTCCTCCCCAATTCCAACTCTCCTTCCTCTCAAGTCCAAAAGTTCTTTGAGATTTCTTTACTACCCAGCCTGGGAAAATATCTTCTTTAGCGCCTCTTCTTCCTTTTTTCCTGTTCATCTCACCTTTTAGCTTCCTCTGAGAGTGCAATTCAGAGGAATCCATGTCCTTTTAAAAGTTTTCCCTGCTGAAGATGATATTTTTCCTATTTGTTTTAAGGCCCAGCTGGGAGAATTAATTCTTAGTAATTATTCTACCCAAGTTAGTGTACATTAGCACCTTACTGGAATGCATGATGAATAAGCATAAAAAATGATTTAATTTTAATGCATCTTATCATCTTAATAGTGAGCCTACAGAAGTAAGATATAGACCTAATATATTTTGTAGTCAAAGTAGAAAATAACTGCATAGAGAGATCTGAATATATACAAGTGATATGATATATGACCCATTGTATTGATGCTGACATATTTGATCACTGAATCAGTGAAATTACACTTAGTGTAATTTTGACTTTAGTTTCTAGTATTTTGCTGTGTTTCTATTTTCTGTAATTGGAATATTAAACTACTTAATTTATATTTAATGTTTTAGAGCTACAATTTGAAGCTCAAAATCTTTACGTATGTCCTCTCTGCAATATTAATAAGTGAACTGACTTTGAAGAATTTTGCATTGTAATCTGAAAATAATTTTGTGAGTTCTTTGTGGAAAATTCATTATTTAGAAATTATATATCCCTGGTGTTTCCATGGAAACACTGTCACTTTATGCTAATGAAATACAAATTATGAGAAACTAAAATCTTTAATACAAGTATATTAGAAAATTATACTTTTTTTTGCAGATTGGAAAGTTTTATTGCAGATAAACCTCCAGTCTCTCAAAACAGCTGCCAGTCCAGACCCAGAAATGGGTCAGGTTCATCCTTTTCAATGCTGAATTCCAGAAGCTGGATGGGTTACCATGAGGGTAAACCAATTACCCTGTTTAATGGCAGTGATGTCTCGAAAGGTTGTTTTTATTTTTAATCTGTGTCTATGCATCTGGGCTCAGCAAGCACTCTGTCCATGTATGTTTTCTACTTCAAATAATGTGCTTTGGGTTTTTTGCCCTATATGACACAATGTAGATATCATTGTGTATAATATCCAGTGTATAATATTTTTCTTAAATACACTGTGGAGTAGGAGGTACAAGCTGGTAGGACTACTCTTGTGCTAAAGAGATATTTGATTTATTCCTGGGTTTACCACAGCAATAAAGCTCTGATGCATTTTCTTGCAATGGAAGACAAAATTTCTTCTGCCGTTTGTGTCCATTGCACCACCTCTTTCAGGATGTCTGGGTCCTTTTTGGTCCGGATGCGCTGAAGGGAGAGGATGAGGTGGCTCTGAAAGGGGATGCCTGGTGGGCAGTCAGTGGGGAGCAGAAAAAGCAATATCCTACTGCTCTTTATTCACTTCAGTGAATGAAGCTCTCAGTGTCTTCACCTGTGCTTCCAAGCCATGACTGCTGCTTGGGGACTGTGCTGTGGGTCTGATGTTGGGGGATTCTGCAGTGAGGGAGGGCAGGTGGGATCCATCTCTGCCAGGCATAGGCTGCCCCAGGCAGTCCTGGAGAAGGAGACAGTCCTGTCACAAATTTGTGCAGCTCAGCAGCCCAAATGTCCTAAAAAAACTTCCCCAAATTATTCTTGGTCCTGATAGCAAGTGAAGGGGATGGAGGGCTGTTGATGGCACTTTTTGGAAAAGGATTTTGTTGTTTGATTGGTAGCTTCTTTTTTAAATTATTTTTTTATTAATGAGGTCTTCTTTGGGTAGGACAGAAAGAAAAAGTTTCATTTAAAAAGTGTTTTTATTTTGGCAAATCCTTCCTCTTATCACAAAACAAAAAACCTACCTTGATCAGAAAATATCAAATAATATTGTTTACTTAATAGTAATAATTGTTTACTTAATAATAATTGTTTACATAATCCATTTTTGTAAACATGCAGTCTCTGACTCTCTACTTAGAGAAAGAATTTACACTGACTTTACTAGTCTTGCTTTTGTTCATATGACTGGTTTTATCAGGCTTGAGCCCTTTGCAGTGAAAAAGGTAAGAAGCAAATATGATCTGTGGCTTATTTAACTATTGATCAATTTCGCTGTTCTTTTTGGTTACAAAAGGGACAAGGAAATTTGCCCTGAAAATATGAAACAAACAGTCACTGGTAGCCTCAGAAAGTTGCCTTTGTTCATAACAGTATTTAGCCAGAGATTTTCTGCCAATTCAGCCTCCTGCTGCCACCCACAGCCAGCTGTGTTTAGGAGTTGTTCAGCTGACAATAGTCAGAAAAGAGGTGAAGGATTTTTTTGTGTTAGGAATACAAAACCTGGAGAAAAATGAAAGTGATATTGAATTCAGAAGAAATAACCTTTTTTTTTTAAATATAAAAACTCATATACCATTGGTTTATGGTGTCTGGGATTTTTTCCCAGGTTTAGAGTAGTAGCTGCCGCAGTTGTATTTATCCTGATCTCTGTGTGCTGTGGTTTAGTTATAGAGTATTTAGGTTGAGAGTTTAAATCACTGGAAAACAGAGTTTAGTGATTACTTGGGGTCTTGGATAAAGTAGCTTTCTTTCCTGAAAGCAAAGTATTCCTAGTACTGTGTGTATTCATTTCTTTCCAGGCCACCAGTAAGGACTTGCAGTCCCATTCCAGGCTGAAATGGAGCTGCAGAGAAGTGCTGCACATTCAGGGACAAGCTGCTGCCCCTGAAGTGCCTTTTGCAAGGATCTAAATTGATGGATTGAACTGAAATGGATGTTTGGATATATTTACAATTATGGTACATTACAGCAAATGATTGGTGAAACACTGTACCCCAAAACAACTTGATGGGTCACAGGGTTGAAGCTAACTTGTGTGTAGAGTAGGATCTTTTAACACTTGTGGAAGAGGGGAAGCATTCATCTTCACAATTGGAAAACGTTTTTCTCTCTTGTACCATTTCATTAAATGTTTATTCTGAATCTGTCAGAACTAAAACTAGCACAAGTCAGCCTGGCTTGACCTCATCTCACAGGGAAGGGAGGGCAGAGTTCCTCATGGGCTGAACTCTGGTCTGGGAAAAAACTGGCATTTCATGGGGAGTTAACAGCTGTCTCCATGGCACAGTTGTCTTTTATGTAGCCTCGTGTGACTGAGGAATGCAACAAGAAAATGAAAGTGGAAGAGTGCTTCAGCAGCTTGTCCAAGAGAGACACATTGTGTCAGAGCACGGTTCAGCAGCATTCCCAGCTTTTAGCCCAATTGTCTGTTCAGTTTTCCTCCTTAGCACCCACTTTTATCATAAGCTGAGGTCACATGCTCTCATTTCTGCTCTTGCAAGTGCCACTGTTCTTGTCTCCACTCCTAGGTAGGCATGTTCAGAATGACTCCACAAGGTCATAGTGGGAATTTACTCCAAATACTCGCTGGATTTGTTCATGTGTCGAGGGACGGAGGCCAGGGATGGCAAGGAATACCTTGGCAGAGCATGTCAATGTAATTTTAGCAGGAATGTGTCTCACTTGACTGTATTAAACTACCCTGGTTCACCCAATATTATATTCTGCTTTCACTTTTGGCTTTCCCCCATTAAAAATTTAATTGATTGGCTGGCTAATTACAGACATTTCAACCTGTGGCAAAGAGGGAGGGTCATAAACATCTGCTCTTGGCCTGAAAATGGTAAGTGTGATGAGAAGGCATGGGCTGTACAATTATCATATTAACTGAACCACAGCAATGTCCTTGTACAAAGCTGGAATGACAAAATCTTTGACGTGGCTAGTTGTTTGACACCTTTGTCTTCCTGCATAGGCAACATGGCATCATTCACTGACACAGTGAGGTTTGATTTGGTGGTTTTGGAGTTTTTTCAGAAAGATGTTTTTTGGTCTGTTTGGGGTTTTTTGTTTCTTTTTATGTTTTTTTTTGTTTTGGTACCCAGCTTGATTTGTGAGGGATCTGTCAGGGTCATCTGATGAAACCTCCTCCACCAAATAATGAGATCTTGCATATTACTTATGGTCAAAAAAGTATTCTGAAAATGTATGTATCTGCACATGTGGAGAGTCTGTATATGATCTGGACATGAATCTGTGGTGCTGCCTGATCTTCATAAGTCCATTTTTTAATGGATCTCCTCAACATGTAATCCACCAGTGTAATTCACTGTTTCCTCTGTAGGGCACATATGGATGTGTGCAGGCTAATCAGGTTTTTAGGTTTCAACTTTTTCTAGAACAGATTTATATTGGATCTTAGGAAAACATTTTCTCTGAAATGGTTGTCAAGCATTGGAAGAGGCCTCATGGAGGTAAGGGGTTGAATCACCATCTCTAGAGGCATTTAAAAGACATGGAGATATGGCACTCAGGAACTATATTTAGTGGTGGACTTGGCAGTGCTGGATTAACAGTTGGACTTGATGATTCTAGAAGTATTTTCTAACCTAAATGGTTCAAAAATTCTGTTATACTAATGAGTGAAAACTAAAGGTGCAAAAAATCGATTGACCAAAGGGGCATTTGGAAAAGAGGAAGAGCTGTGAATTTCGGAAATCAGTCATGGAGAGGGGGACACAACAGTTTATTAAGGGCTGAGTTAAACAGTTGTGCTTTTTGCTGATTATGTGCACCGGCTCCAAATGTTGATCTTTAGAAGTCTGTATTTCATCTGCTTTGTCTCTGTGCTTAAATGTTTGGAGGAAAAATCACCAGTGCCTTGTCATCAGGAGATGAGGCAGAGGGGAATTTAAGAAGGGTGTCATTATATTTCAGTGACCCACATTGGTACATCATTCCAAATTCCATGTCCTAGAAATACATTGGGCTATAATAAACCTTCACTTACACCTTTTCTGCCCATCAGTGTACACCCTAATCTTCAGGAAATTTAGGGTTATACATTTCCCTCAGCTCCAGCTATTCACCTATCTAAATGAAGAATTAATGTGACATGAACACAACAGAATTGTGTACGAAAATAAATTAATGTCCCTCAAGCACTAATTTATTTATGCTACACAGTTTCTAGTCATGTACAGAGCCTAAACTAATTCATTCTGTCTGCTTTTTATATCTAGCACTTAATGACAAAGACCACACTTTATTGCCAGAATTGTAATACAAGAATTAATAAATATGCAAAGTGATCTGCTATTGCTCAGAGTCACGAGCAATGAACATCTTGTATATTACACTGTTATGGCTGTTCTTGTTTATCAGTCTTTGGCTGCTGTACTACTGAGATTATTTTCTGTTATCCTTGCTTTCTAATTTATATTTTTGCCTTCTTTTAGGAGTTCTTTCCTGTAAGAACTGCTGTGAATATTTCTCTATCTTAATATGAGTTACAGTGCATTAAATCTCCTCATTATTTGGTTTGCACAGACACTTGGTAACAAAATATATCTCATGCATTAGTGGAGAACAAGTTTTTTGATATGGAACAACATGTTCAAAGCTGGACAGAAATAAAAACCCTAAAAAATTCTGATTAGAGATGGCTGAAGGTTGACTCGAGCATCAAGTCAAGCATATTTTTCTAGGTCCTGTCCAGTTATAATCAGGTCACTTCTTGAGCTGATTCTTACAAAAACTAGTAAATAACAAGCACCTCTTCAAAGCACAATTTTGACTGTTCTCCATGGGATCTTTGATCCTGAAAGCCTGATTTTCAGACTAGAAAGTCTCTTACTAAAAAAGATTCTTTTTATACAGCACAAAGATATTTTCTCAACATTATTTGAATTTCCATACCAATCCTACTTGAACAATTTTTCCAGGATGTATCAGTGGCTGCATAGTGTGCTCAAGTACTTTGTCATGTTTTTTTTATCTCTTAGCTGACAAAATAATATTTAGGGTGAAGCCTGGAGATCATGCAGACTGTTCAGTCCAGGGACTTACTTCAAACAAAAAATTTTCACCTTCAATTTAATTGTCATGTGAATAATTTGATTTTTTTCTGGATATTTTTATACTTTCTCACTCCTTTTCCCTATTACTATGTATCTGAAAGTAGTCTTTGGTGTGAAGGTTCTTTAAATATTTAGTAAATTTGGTAAACAGAAAATCTGCACATAATTTCTTTTTTTTTAAAGCCTCTAAGATGCTTAAAAAGAGATCTTTTTATTTACCAGTACAATTGTGTAAACTGAAAAATAATATTGGCTTTGCAGTAAACAACAGAGTTGCTCAGGTATATGTAATACCTTCCTTACCTTACAAACTGAACTGGGTCAGCAAAAAATTATTTCTGACAGGATTTCCTTATGACTCTAGGCTGTTGGAGCCTTTGGGTACTGGGAAATGGATATCTGGACTCCAGCAGGGGAGGCAGGATTTGGGAGTGACTGCCTGTAAGGGGAGGGAGAACACAAGCAGGTGGCATGAGGAGGCATTCCTGTATTATTTTAAATTTCCTTTCCTTAATTTTACATAACAGAATATGATGCCAGGAACAGGAACTTGCCTGAAGGTCTCAACAGTTTTTTTACTAAACAGTTGAGGTTTATCCAGTTTTTATCTCTATGGATAATGTCATCTTTAATAGTCAGGAATTTAAACCTTACCTCTGGAGGAGGTTCGATGCCAAAATTCCCGGGGGATGGGATGGGAAGAAGTCAGTGTGAGGATATTTCTCAGTTAGAGGGTGCCCAGCCGTGGATGAGCTATGCTGCTGGCAGGAGCACTGCAAGTGCTCAGCCAGAGCTAGAGTTGTTGAGCTTTTCCTCTGTGAAATTCTAAGTTACCAGGACCTGCACTGGCAGAACGAGGGACACTGGTGCCTCCACAGCCAGGGAGATGGTACAGACAGGCAAATGTGGGCTCACCTCTTCCCAGCTGCTCCCTGCCCCTTCCACGCTGAACCTCTGCCACCTTGCCAGAGGTTTAGGCAAGAAGAGAAATTCTTTTTGGTTTTAGTGGGGAAAAAGTCCCATGTCAGGTGTCCCAGCTCTGGAACTAGAGCCCAGAGGCTGTGGAAACTCCATCTTTGGAGAGGTTCAAATGCACCTTGATGCAGCCATGAGCAGCCTGATTTAATCTTGATGGTGATTTTGCTTTGAGAAAATGCTGGATCAGAGAGCTGCTGGACACCCCTTCCAGCTTATGTCATTTTGTGGTTCTGTGACTTGGTAATTTCTGACTGCCAGTGGTTGATCTGTCACTGATCCCCTGTCTAAGGTTTTCTTTCAGAGGAAAAAGACTTTTGAATCTGCCCCAGTCAGATGTCCAGCTCTTCCTAAGGAAAAATGCCAGTATTTGGTCACTTTGCACAGTGCTGATTTTGTTTGTTTGCATTTTCTTTTCTACGGAGAATCTTTGAAATTCCCTTCTCTATGTGTTTTAGTTTTTTGTCCAGTGTGCATGATCTCTACAGTTCTGCTTGAGATATCTGTTGCTGACTCCTGGATTAAACCACGTTGTTCTATTGATCACTTTCCTGGGATAATCCTGTTGGAGAACAGGAAGGACTGATAACATTATTGAGTCCTCCCCACCTGCCATGTGGGGCTGCATGGACCTCCTACACCACATGCATCTGGTTTGAGACCTTCTGTAAGTAGAAGTTTCTGTAGGAATGCAAAAAGATAAGAGATGGTTCCCAATTTTTCAAATGTCCTGGAAGTTGAAAATAAAATTAGTTGTCTTTTGTTAAAAAGCAATTTCTGAAATACAATGATAGAGAATCTTCATTAGAAAGAAAATAGAAAATAATACATATAAACTAAAAACTATATATAAACGTAAATAGAACAGGTTTATCAAAATCATGTGGTGTTTGCCATGACATACCAGCAGAGTCCAGAGGTGAAGCTGCAGAGTTACTGTGTTATATAAAACAGTTTTTTAAGTGGTGTCAATGCAAAGGAATAGTAAGGAGCAAAAGTGACACCACCTAAAAAATATTTCACATGGCATCTAAGGTAGTAAGTTTTCTACTCATGTCAGGCAAATTAGTGTTTGGGGAAAACAACAATAAGTAAACCAAACCTAAACAAATAAAAAGCAAAAAAAGTAAAAAATTAAAACCACACCCTGACCTACGAAGAACAAAAACCCCAAAAATCAAACCCTAATGAAAACAAATGCCCTCCAAAAATCTCAGTGCAGAAAAAAAGTGAAAATGTATGGATGCATTGTTAGGCATATGGAGAAACAGCCAGCATGGTAATTGTAAAAGGAGCAGTGTGCTGCAAATCTATTAAATTGTTGAAGAATGTTACTAAGATTCAGTTGATTTATATTTGCATACTCAATTTTTATGTCTGTATCTCGGCCTTCAAAACACATTTGACTGATGTTTCTTATTAGATTCTCTTTTATAACCCAAAATTTATAATGGGAAGATGGAGAAAGTCTTTTTCTGGATTAATAGCTATTTAATGGTAGAATATTAGTGGAGGGAAGGTATCAAAGACGCCACACAGGGATCCTGTGCTGTTCTGCATGTCTGTTGGTGTTCTAGAAAAAAGATGAAAAGTGAGGTGGCAAAACCCAATGATGAGGGAAAATTATTCAGCATAGTTAAATGGGAATCCAGCTGTGAAAGAGGAGTCTTATACTGGTGACTGGACAATAAAATAACAGAGGAAATTCAGGGTTGATTAAAGCCATTTGAGCTTCCAGGGAAAAATAACCCTAAATATACATACGCAGCAAATATCTCTAAATGAGTGCTCACTATTACAAGAAGGAGTCTGGGAGTGATTTCAGCTCATGCTCAGAAAACATCGCCATAGTACTCAATTGTGATCAAAAAAAGCGAAGTCAGGTGGTAGAATGTATGAGGGAAAAAGTAAGGAAGTCAGCAGGAAACATGGTTATGCCTCCATTCAAATTCGCTGTGCACCTGCATCTTGAACAATATGTGCAACTTCACAGTTGCTCCCTTTCAGGTTTCAGAGGAAATGAAAAGCAGTAAAGAATGACAGCAAGGGTGGTGGGGAGCTTCTGTGTAAGGAGAGGCTAAATGGATTAGAACCCTTCCCTGAGAGGGAAAGAAGGCAGATATGATATAGAGAATGTCATATAGGAGATGGGTAGGGAATACTATTTACTGTTTCTCAGAACTCATTAACAAGGGAATAGCAAATAAAACTCTCAAATATCAAGTTGAAAATAAAGACAAAGAATAATCTTTTTCCATACAACTCCCATGGCAGGTCTAGAGGATGCTGTGGATGTCAGTAGCTTAGTTGGGTTTAAAGAGCTGTAAAACATGGCAGTGGAAGGAAAACCTGCTCTAAAGCATAGACACAGCTGCTGGTTTCCATGTTGGAGGGTATGGAAGGATGTTTCACTGCACACTGCTACTACCCATTGTCCATGGGGTAAGACAACCCACTGGGAAAGACAGCTGTTCTTATTCTGTATTTAAAATGGATTCTGGTCTTATTCAACCTATTGGGGATCACACATTGCTACTACAAGAAGAAATGTTGTATTATCATAGATCCATCACCAAACTGATATTGAGTCAATGCAGCCTTTACACTACTTTCAAATTGTTCTTCATTAGAGCATCAGATGAAGTCTCAGTTCTTTTACAGGTATTTTCAAAACTGATGGGTTTCATGAGGGGCAGGATTTCACATAGGTTCCTAATATTTCTAAAGAATAAGAAGTGTGTCTCCATTAAAGTAGCTGAGTGTGAACCATAAGGTTTTCTGGGTTGGGGATAACAGATTGTATATGTGAAGGGAAATGGAATTGTATTTCAGAAACTGACATCACTGCAGATGCATTCTTCAGGGTAGTTCCATTTCTTTCAATCACTGTCAAGAACATTGTTTGTCAAGAACATACCCGTAAGTTAATGCTCTCTTAAACAACTTAGATCTCCAACTGAGCAAATGTAGTAGAGCAGTTCTTGACTCACAAGAGAGTAAATCCGTCTTCTTCAGCTAATTTCAAAAGGACAACTTCTAAAAGCTGATGGGAAAAGTATTATGGGCCAAAGAGAGGTTAATCTTCACTTAAGGTATGCTTAATATGATATAAGAATAATTTGACTTATTTGGACTTTGTTCCTTGCCCGGACCTTATTACATCCTTCATGTACGCAGGCAAGTAACTGGGGCTCCTGGGCTGGTGTCTCTTGTGCATTAGCTGGATGAGATACAGGAGGATGTAGGATTACAGCCATCTTTCCTAAGGCCTGCAGACAGCTGGGAAAGCACAGCTGTGAATTCTGCTCCCTGTTGGGAACTGCCCTTGCTGTGCTCCTGTTGAGGGCTGGAAAGATTTCAGAGGTAACTTTGTTTTGCTCTCAGCAGTAGGAAATGTCTTCATTCATAATAGTGCCTCACACTTAAAGAGGGTGAGCCTTGTTTGTCTAAGCTGTGAAACTGATCTGTTTGGAAAAATTAATAAATCTTAGTTTGTAATTAAGCATATTAAAGCCCTTAGACTATAAATAGTTTATCTTGGCTAGAAGCCATCTTCTATTACAGACTTGACAGGAACAGTGCAGAATAATAACACAAAAGAAAGATAATTTACCAAGTTTCATTGGTTCAAATAATATCTTAAAATATTTTCTTTATAGAGATAAGTGTATATGTTTAGTGTAATTAGCATACTTACAACAAGCTAAACCATTCAGTTATACTGTACCAAAATAGATAATGGAACTTCAAGAAAACACAATACCTGTATTTTTTCAGTGGTATGTGTAATTTCTACGGTTCTAGATAAATTTGTCATCCAAGTTAGGCAGATGTAATCAAAGTTTTAGCCAAAGTTAGAATGCCACATTGAACTGAATCATGAAGACCAATCTTCCACTTATGCCTAATGTACAAAACCCAAAGAGCTTACACAGAACTGCCAAAAAGATTTGTAAAAATGGTTTTTGATGCTTTAGTATTGTTTTCAAGTCTTTTGTTCCCCCCATTCATTTTCTATTATATAAGAAAATTCAAACTACAATTATTGTAAGGCATACTTCCTAATGTTAGGTAACTGATTAAACAAACAATGTGGATCAAAGGAGATTCAGTAATTATACATCTAAGTCTGCATCTAAGTTTTAAAACCCCCATGTTTTAAAGTGATGAATTATTCACAACTGAAGATGAAATGGGGAATATTCCAACTTTTGCTTTTGAAGTGATCTTATTAATCTAGGCCACTTTATGCACATCTATAGTCTTTTCATCTCTGGAGATCTCTGCAAGATGGTGGGTTCATGTCACGAAATTTCTGTTGGCAGAGAGTCAAGAAACAAGTATTTCAAAACTTACAGTTTATTACTATTGTGATTCAATTAATACTCAGGATTCCTAAGGGAGCTGTAAGTTGTATGATCTTTTTTCTTTTTTCGTGGAATGTGACTTCCATAAGGTTTTTTCTCCCCTCCAGTTATTTTATCTATGCATATTTGTTAGGTTACTTTTTAATTACATATCTTTATCCTCAGATATTAATTTTAACCTTTGCTTCCCTGCCCCCATTCTCCATCATCCCAGTCAGGCAGCTTCATTGTAATTCTGTTATTTAGAACATACATAATTCATCAGCTGGGTCCAAGCTAAAAACTGAACACTTAGAAAAAATAATTGAGAGAAATCAGTTCCAGATGCAACTTTTTCAGTTTGTCCCTATTTTTGTAAGATTAAAAAAAAGGAAGAAAGAAAGAAAGAAAAAGAGCAGGCTTGATTTCAGTGTTATAATTTGTGTCTACTTTCAAACTTTGATGGTCCTTTTTTTTCAAGAATTAGTTATGTTTTCATTCAAAACACTTCTGAGGACACCCTTCATGGTTTTGCTAGACTTATCTCTTACCAGCAAGTCCAATAGTAACATTAAGGTAATTTAAATGGGAGCCTCTCATTGTGCCTTTACCATAAGAAAATCCATGAATGACCCGTGGGCTTGCTGAATTTCAGCCTGTAAAGAGTATGGAACAGGAGGCTGGTGTTGATGCACACTGATGCTGGGTGAGAAGTGCAAGATGGGAGTTGGTCTATATTGTGACCTACCACTCAAACTGAGATCTGATCTGACTCTAGTGCCCAGCTCCTCTGCTCTAAGGGGTGTCTGGCTTGTTTCAATCCTTTGACAAGACTCTTCCTTCATGCCATCACATTGTCCTCCTTCCTGCCCTAGAATCAGCTGTATCCCAAAATTCATCCCAGCTTTTTCCTCTTTCTCAGAGCTCCTCTCCGCTCAAGGTCAGCATTCCTCAGATCCTTCTCCTTAGAGCCTTTACTCCTAACCCATGAATATACTCAATTAGACATCTTTACTGGGTTTTCATATATTGACAATACCAAATACTAGATTTCTTCTTTCCTTTTTAAAAGGAAAGGTAGATAATGGGGTACAACTGCTAGGTTGGAAAAGGAGGCCAGAGGAAGAGTGCTGTGACTGGTGGCCTTCCCATGTGGACACCTTACCACATTATGAGACATGGATTTTTCATCACCAACTTCTCCCTTGCTTCTTCCTGGTGCTGTGTTGGAGATAAAACCTTCAGAGTTCCTTGATTTTTGCACAAGAATAGCACATACTTTAATGATAGTATCTCATCCATAAACATTGCAGTGTGATGTTATGATATGCTAATGACCTGCCTGCACAAATTGCTGGTGTGACCATTCAAAGAAAGTGAAATATACTGAGCTCTGCAGTGCCTTTCAATATGAGAAGGAAAGGAACCTGCTGTACCAGTCAGCTACATTAAGAGTAAAACAAGAGCCTCAGATTTGCTTACAATAATTGAGCTGTGTATAAGGGAACACTTTACAATTCAGAAGCTTCCTGTGTACTTGTAAAAGTGAAAAGAGCCTTTAATAGTTCTCAGTCAAAATACTTATTAATGTCTTTGTCCAAATTCTTCATCAATGTTTCATACATAGTTCAATAATATGATTTAATTTTCTGGCTAATAGAAATAATCCTAATAATTCTGGACATGAAGAAGTATTCTTGAGTGAGTCCTCTTACTTGCTCAGAATATTTCTGTACAACCCAGAGAGTTTTTTCTAGATGAAGCAGTACCATTTCTTCTTAGGGAGTGGAATAAATTCTGTTTCCACAATGCAGGTTTTACTACTACAAACTGTGACTGGCCTTAGAAGCACATGAAGCTTCTTGCAAGTGTTCCTTGTAAATCCCTTCCTATAAGTTCGATGGAAAGAGCAAAGAAGGACCCTGTGAGGGAGAAACCACTCCTTTCTTGCCAGAGACCTAGTCATATAAAACAACTTTAAGATGAGAGAATAACTACTAGGTGCTAAAGGTTTTCAGTACTGAGAGTCCTTGGTACACAGCATACACTTTGTCAGGAGACACACAACAGAAAACCAGCCAAAAGCACATATTGACTGCCCGAGGTTTGTCAGCTGCTGATAGAGCTGCTAAGATGACAGCAAGGCCCCATGCTTGCTTACAGGGCAGTAGGTGAAAGCTAAGTTACCTGGCCATCAAGATCACTAGATCTTCTCTGATTACTTCAATCTCATGATTCAGCTATATTGTGTTAATTACTTCTACAACAGCATTTCATTTTTCTGAAGAAATATGCTAAAGGTCCAGAGTTCATCGCAAAGAGCTCATAGCTCTGAACACCAACACAGCAACTTTGATGAGAAGAGGCAAATTTTCTTCTTAAATGGATGAGAATTGAAGTGCCTGAACTACAGGTTCGCCTGGACAGAAAGAATTGAAGTGCCTGAAGTGCCTGAACTGCACATGGTTTACCTGGACAGAAAGAAGGGTTCAGTTTTATGGTTTGCAAACCTACATGGCACAGTCCAGACAGTGCTGGAACGTTGCAGTCTGTGTGGTCTCTGGGGAAGAGAGTTAAGGTTACACCGTCATAACAAAATATTTGCTGGACTTGTTATGCCAGTTTATGTCAGATTACTTGGACAGTCAAGTTAAAAAATTTGTTTTGTCAAATGTTCCAGTTCCTGTCTATGCAAGTAGAGTTCAGTGTTACCTGAATTTGTAGGTTTGCTACAAATTAGACTTATCTGTATTTCTGTGCCAAATTATCTCATACCACTCAGCTACTTCCTTATGTGGGATGACTCATTTCATGAATTTAAGAGTTTGACTACATGTATCTTTTGACTACAAGCCAGTCAACAGAATAATCCAAATCTATGCAAAACAATTGAAGGCTAAGAGGTCTAGTCTTTAGAGATGATTTATGGATTTCTATATAACAAATAATAAGGACACAAATCTGCTTTACACCTCACACTCTATACACCTGAACTTTTGACAGGGACAGATGTTTTTCTTGCTGTATGAAATTCTTAGAGATAACTTAGAGATAACTTTAAAATATAGTGTACACAGCTGCTAGGGCCTTGGAGGAATAAAGGCTCCTGGGGGAGGAATAAAGACAGCAGCTTTTTGGAAGACAAAAGTCTTTCTCACACGGAAGGACACACAGAGTGTCTTTCACTGAGCACTGCCTTTCTCTTGGATTGCACATATTGAGAAATCTTTGCTTTATGGGAATCACAGATATTTATAAATCAAATTGGGCTTTTCTGTGGGGGAGAAAAAAAAGAGTGGTTTGGAAACCTTAAACCTTCTCTGCTTCTGCCTGACTCTAAGTTAAATTAAATATCTTCCTACTCACCTTTACTTAGGACATTATTTTCATTTGAAAGCATGCAAGCAATATAAATACATGCATGCATGTAAACTGGTTATATAATTTTCCTCTACTTTTTGATTCACTCCTTTTGCTACTAAAATAATCATTATTACTGTGCCATATGAGGTGTCAGGTTATTAATTCATGTTATTAATTTCTTGTGTTTTTGCATATCAAGATATGGTTGAGTAGAACTCAAAAGCTGCTTCAGGTTCTGAAAATAATATTTTGTGTCCTTATGGATCTTTTAATCTGAAGAAGATCAAGTAACTTAAAAATGTGAATGCTTTCAAGCTCCAAAATTTCTTCTAAGTGACATCAGAATCAATGTGTTTATATGTGAAACAGAAAATACAAGGCTGGGAATAAATATTAACAACAATTCTTGACTGACATTGTTTGGAGGGTACTAAAACCTGCCTTTAATTTTCTTTTATTTTCTTCCCTTTACCATATACGAGCTATTTCTAGCATAGAATTTATTTGAATTTTCTGACTCCCTTATTTTACATAATCTGATTAATTTCAGCTGAGTAGATCTGGGAAATTCTTCTGTACTTTAGGAGGAAACAACACCTAAACAAATTGTACAAAAAAGACCTTAGCGAAATTGAGAGATAAATAACTTCTGTAATAGCAATACGTTGTATAACTCTTCATTTTTAACAGCAAAACAGAGTTAAGACTGCTATACCAGAAGAGTGGAGATACCTCATTTAAGCAATTAAAGCTTTGTGTGATACATGCACATGTGTGTGTGTGGCAAAATCTGACTGAATAGTACCTTCCCTCATGCTCTTGTCTAGTTCTTGTCATTCCACCAGCTTGGTGCCCGGTGAATATGCTGATGCTTTGATTGCTTGTTTAACTTTGTTCCTTATGGGTGTGTCTGTAGATCCATTAGTTGTGCCATGAGCGTTCCCAAGTACTCGAGCCATTGCCACAAAATGCCTTTCATCTGGGCTAGTAAATTAACCCAACCCTCCAGAAAGGAGCAGCTGTGTGCTGACTGCCTGTTGGAAAAGTCTGTGGTCTATGTGAACTCAGCCATTCCCAGGAGCAGCTTTGGAGGCATAAAATGTGCCAAATAGTGTCTGGGACTGCTCTAGAAGTTTGACAAATATTTAGGTGTTCCTGGAAATGCTTGAATTTCCTGGCATAGACATAATCCATAGAGGAGTGAGGTGAAATGCAAACTGGGCAACCCAAATGATGGCTCAGTAATCTACAAAATGCACCCCATTGCTTGTCTTTGAAAAAATCGGCAAGAAGCATGCAAAGCAATGTGATGTAGCTTTGGTAGGTCTGAGGGGAAAATATGCATGAAGTATGAGATTTTATGCTCATTATGACAGCAAGACCTTTTAGGAGAGATAAAATATCCAAAGGCATTTGGCAGATGTCGCTAATGTGAAATGTCACCATCATGCCATGACTACAAAGATGATCTGATGGTCCATTCTGCCTTTTAGTTATGATTCTACAAATGATGCAGGTTTTTCCAGGTATGCAGTGCTACATGGCAGTCTGTTTTGAATGCAAAGCAATCAGTTTCAGGTACCTGTGAGCTCTGAAATAGGACTGAGAAGAATGAGACTTGTCAGTGAGGCTGTGATCTTCATCTGGCTGTTCGCCACACTGAGTCATGAGATGCACTGCTGTGAACTCAGAATCACTCTTAGGTGCACAAAATCTATTTAAAATGATTGTCAACTAAGAGAGCACTCTGGAAACTTGTCTTTTTAGCAGATGCAAGATGGCCTCAGAAAGTCAGATTAGTCCCTCTACAAGTTACTTAATTGTGTGCTTAGGAACTTTTTCTCCTCCCTCACAGAACTACTTCCTCGTGCATTACATAGTATGAGCATCCCTTAAGCAACTGCTTCATTACTTCCTTTGTGTCCCTGCTTTGAAATATCTGTAGCTCAAGCTCATTTATAAAGAAATTGTTTTCCATATGGAAATCTATGTTTCTAGTGACTTCTCAGGGAAATTTTTATCTCCCATGAAAGCAATAGAAAGTTGATGAAGAGTCTTGGTGAAAGTGTCTAGCAGCTCAAGGGAAATTAACTCAATTTCACAGGGAAGTGCAGTGCCTCGTTGCCCTCCAGTCTGGGCCACCTGCATCCTGAAATAGAAGAAATTTGGATGCCCTTGAGGAGTCCTTGACGAGGTCTTCCTAGTTTGGCAGCTGAGGTGACAGAAAATTCATCAGGAAAACAGCAAGTCATGGACCTGTAAGATCTTGAACAAAAGCATACTTTGAATGATTAACACTTTTTTTTTTTTGAAAGAGACTCGTTTGCAGGAAGTTGTCTGGACACCTCTAATTGCAAAGTACTGCAAAAGCAAATTCAAATATTTGCTATATATGACTTCGAGGCTTGTCCATTTTGTGAAAGAAAAGACAGATTTGAATATTGCTCCCCACCTTGTATCTTTTGCTGTGGATAATGAATATTCAGCATGTTGTGTTTCCAAGAATTTTGCTAAAAATAGCACTGTATCCTTGTTTGAAAAATGATGAGCATAACTGTGAAGAATGACTTTGACGCTTTTCCTTCCTCTTCTTCTGTGTTTGTTAACTCTTTCTATCATAACACTTCTGCTCACCATCAAACTGCCACCTCCTCAGCAGAAAAACCAAAGAAGCATGAGGACACAGATGTGCAAAAGTAAGGCTGGAGGGAGAATTTCAGGTCTTGTTCCCTCTGTTCTCAGCTTAGTGGTGGAACAAGATATATCTGAGGCATCTTTAGCTATTTTCATCTAACCTGTTCATTAAACCTTCGGAGACATTGCTGCTCTGCCAGTGCCAAACACTACTTATATTTTTTATCATACATAAGTGCCTGAAAATAAATGGTGAACAAATAACTAAATCTGTATAATTTCCTTTTAACACTTTTTATCCTCACCTGGGTGAGTCCAGGGTTTATAAAATCCTCAGCCCTCTTGTTCCGTTGCACTGGATTCTTTCCTGTTTGCCACCTCTTTTGGTAAATCATTAGGTGTGATTTAGTCCCCCTGGTCACTGCTGCTCAACAGCAGCTCTCCTCAGGCAATTTACCTTATCTGAAATGGTTCCATTGTCTCTTTTGCTGTGGGGTCCTGTAGTCCTGTACTAAATTGTGTTCAATTTGTTTCTTAAAGAGAACTCTCCTATCCCAGATCCTCCCTCCTGTACTACTCTGCCCAGAGTATTCTGCTTATATTTGCTATAAGTTTATATTTGCTTATATTTGCTATAAGTTCTGCTTATATTTGCTGTAAGTTTATATTTGCCATTACAAGGGCAAGGTTTCATGACTATAATTCTTTTTCATTTTATCCTGTTGACACTTTTTACCAATTTATAAGCAATTGCCAGTTCCTCTGATTTCTATTTATTTACTTATATTTTTATTTTCCAGAGGGATTCTATTAACAGTCTCCAGAGTCTAAGCCTACTTTGAAAGCTTATTACCCTTACTATGTAATTAGGTCTTTTTCTGAGTTCAGAACTGTGCACTCTACTATTCCTTTCTCCCAATCACTCCAGTTCCATGTTCAGATTCCTGTTCAATTTCTTTCTCTTGTTATGACCAAATATAAAATCAGATAACTGTAATATTGCCATCTCCTTTGACTTCTGAAAAAGAGAGGCTCTCTCAGCATCTTCCAATTGATTGGAGGTGGCCAAAGGGCTTTCTAAGACATGAATGGCCAAGCTGAAGATTTCCTCTGCCTCATACTTATCAAATAATTGATTCTGGTTAAGATTCATCAGACTACAGTGCAGTCTCCCAGATATAATGGATGTTCCACCTAAAGAAACTTAGAGGACAAATCAGTCATTCCTATATGCTCTGAGAGACAGTCCTGTGGCAATTGGGTTTTTGGAGATGAGAGTTTCAGGTCTGTGTGGCTTTCTGGGCCTGTTTGAGTTTTGTCCTGGAAGTTTCACTGGAACAAACACTTTCCCATTAAGGACTTCAGTTTCAAAACAATAGTATTGGCCTCTGTGGCAAGGAAGAGTAGGGCAGGGAATCTGAGTCAAAACATTCCTAACCCGAATAATTTTTATATGAACAGTATAAATCTACCTTCCAGCTATGTGTGTCAAAGGTTGGCTTCTGCACAAAGAAGAGAAAGTGAAGTTATTATCATTTCAGATGCAATATTGGAGAGCTCATAAAACACTACCAATTATGTAATACAACAGATGCCACCAGATTGTGATGTATTTTTGTTGAGT
>VWYI01022071.1:129665-172617 GCA_013399455.1 Anthoscopus minutus
TTTAAAACTTGAGATGTCTGACGTCCATTAAGGATGGTGAGTAGACAGGGTAGATAGGCAGGTATGAAAAAGAAAGTGTACTCTGAGTTATACTGATTCTAAATTCACTCATTTAAATTAATCATTTCTCTAACATACTGGGATTAATTTTACACTGAGAGAGAAAATAAGGGTGTGCTCCACTAGCTTTGGGTACCATTTATTCTGAACCAGGGGTACATTCTTATGATTCATGCAGAGAAGAAATCTGCTAAACAAAGGCTGCATAAAATAAAGTGTTATTTAGGGCGTAGTGAGGCATCTGGCTCTAATTTTAGATAAGCTCCTTCTATTGATGCATCCCTCTCCTCAAACAGTTTTTTTCTATGTTTCTTCAGGCTTCCTTATTTCAATTGCCTGCTTTTGTTGGGCAACAGCTAAACTGACAGCAGGATACTCTGTGCTTGAACCTTAACACATGCCTAGATCATGGCAATATAAAAATTCAGAAGGATGCATATGGCTTTAGAAGACTGCTGCTGAACACCATAGAATTAGCATTTTACAGAGTATTATGAAAAGCAGTGCCTTTAACAAAAGCAGGGCAAACCTCTTGAGTTACATTTTACCTTGTTCTAAATGACAAGTTCCTGTGTAGCAAACATTTCATATCTCAGTATGTGGCTGATCTTCATGGACTGACATAAAAATACAGAATGTTAGAAGTTTCTTACTCCATTGATATAATCATGGTTGAAAACAATTTTTTTTGTTAACTAGTCTGCTCAGAGAAAATAAATTTCACTAGGCAAACCGCATAATTCAAAAACTTATTATTAATATACATGTCACTTTTATTCAGTTCACTTCTATATGAAGTTAAAGTTGATTTATAAGCTTCAGTCTCTATTGAATATGAATAAATCAATTACCTTACACATCATTATCTCTGGATTGTGTTTTAATGAATGATCATCCATGCAATAGTTTGTGTTGGAATACACAGCTCTGAGCTCAGAGAGAAGTGAACCAGAACAGTGAGGGAATTCATAATGAGGCTGCACCTTGCAGCTCAGCCCTGTACAACTACAGGAATTGTCACAATTTAGAAAGGCACCAATGCTGTGATAGGTCAATGAAGTTTTGGAGGGGAGTTAAAAAAAAACCAAACAACAAAAAGCCCTTTTCCCTTAAGGGTGTAATGTTGCAGGAGAAGGTTGAATGACCACAAAAGGTATTGCAAATGGAAACATCTTATGTTCTCCTGTCTGGCTTTATAAACTTTCAAAATGATTTACAACTTTTATATTATGGACAAAACTAAAGAAGACTCAGGAACATTTTTTGAAAGATCTAGTCTAGGAGTTCTTGCATGAAAGAACTGCCACCACTTCTTAACTAAAACCATGAGAGAATAAAAGATTAGATGCACCCAGTAGAGAGTTAAAGCAGATCTAAAACATCATCAAATTAAACCTGGGCCCAGTTTACCCACTAACTTCAACAAAGAGAAATTACTACCTATTCAACTTAAACATTGAATAACTGTGGTGAATCTTTTCCTTTAAAATTCCATCCTAGGTTTTAGAGCTCAAACCAGATATCACTGAAAATTACCTTCAAGAAAATGTTTGGCAGAAAGATATCTCTGCTCCCACAATCTGCATATTTTTGTAATTAATATTATTACTTTCTCCTCCCTAGGCTTTCAGATAAAGACTGCAACTGGTTACATGAGTCTGAGAAGTTTGCCAACTGATCAGTGAAATTTTGGTTTTTTTCTATTACATTATCAAGGATGTTGGTAAGATCTTTTCTACAGATATGAGAGTGGCAATAGCAGCTTCCTTGGTACTGCTGCCAGTTCACACATCCTGGGGCACATTGCACATTGGTCTAGCACTGGGGTCCAAAGGAATTTCTTAACCTTTTCCAAAGTAATCAGGTGGCATTTTCACAGTATTCCTGTTTATTAGGATACAAAGCCTCTTCATAACATGCTCTAGTCTTAATCTGCACTACTGGGGGAACAGCCACTCTCCAGAGGATTTTGTTATCCACAACATAATCTATATGTGGGTAAGTAAAGCACAAAATAAGGCCAGACACAACTCCTTTGTCAAAGCAAAATTCCCTATCACCCCCCTCAATCTCTAGTCCTGCCTCATCTCCAAATTTGTGTCTATGAATCACCTGGAAAGATATTTTTCATGTCTTACAGTATCTTATTAGTCTCAGCAAAATTAGTACATCCCACTTTCTAATCTTTTTTTTCTTTTAGAATCCTTAAGAGGAACATTTCTTGTCAAAGTATTGAATTTTCATAGCCAGGCTGTGACTTTCATCTTTTGCAAAGAATAGATCTGGTCCTGGGACCCACCCATGCACTCTCTTCTGTCAGATAGTCAAGGAATGTTTAATTCTTCAGTCTTTGAATTTCTCACTGATAGTTTGAACATAATCAGATACATGTGGAAAATGAGATACTAGATTATATTTAGCCTGTAAACTGAGTATGAGTTCTCCAGATGTTAAGTCCCTTTTTATAGTGTCTTAAACACCTTTATATTTTCACAACTAGGATTCCATAATGTCTTACTGGGCAATGTTATTTTTCATGGAAGTCTCTTGTGTTAAGGAAAATTATCTTGCTGTGATTCTTTTGCTTCAAATCAAATATATTCAGAAGATATTTCAGTTCTTATTGTTATGGTTCCCATTAAAATGTAAAGTGTTAATAATCACATATATATATTTTAAAAAGCAAACAGTCCATATAGTTTTGAGTATACTGAACTGGCAGGTTTTTACTTTACCCTGGAATCTTACTGTTCAGTTTCAGAGAGTTGATTTTGATGTTAGTCATCCCAGATGAGTGAATAGGTATTATCATCTCTAGAGATAGGGAATCAAAGACAAATATAGGGTCCAAACTGGCACAGCACAGAATAATGACAGCTTCCACTGGCTTAGGGAGCTGTTACTGCTCATCAGATTTTATAGATCAAGCTATTTGTGTTGACTGTTGTACAAAGATATGCTTGTTTTTTAATGAGTTTTGTCCTTCTAAAGAATCACATGAAAGTTAGTAAAGTTATCCTGGGGAATACTGTATTTCTCTACATCAGAAACTTCATGGTATAAATGTAACATTTTCATTAATATCAGACGAGCATCAATAAAGCAGATTCTTTAGCAGCCATTAGAAGATCATAATCACAGTCTCTCTGGCTCACCAAGGACAGGGCAAATCACAGATTTTAGAGCTCTCCTCAGGGATCATCTCTTTCTCTTTAATTTAAATGACTATATCTGTGTCCAATGTCCTATGCTTATTTTTTCTATGTCAAATATTTTTATATCTGTTACAAAAACTAGCACAGGCTTCAGCCAGCACCTTAAAGATTTATTTCCTTCTATGTCTCCTTTATTACTCAAAGGTTCAATAGTGAACAACAAATCCCTTGCAGCGCAGGAAAGCAGTTAACCAGTTGCTTACATCCCAGAGTGTCTCATGTAGTTACACTTGTACTTAAAGGCTTTGCTAAAGAGGGATAGAGTGTTGATCTGAGGCCAGAACACAATGCCTGGGGCCTCCAAAGTTATTAGTTTCAGCACCAGATTTAGAACTCAAATTCCCCATTCTCCAGCATGTATGCAGGTCACTACAACTGTGTTTACCTCTTATTGAAGTTGATTCTAATAATAATACTACCATTTCCACTGGGGTAACAAATCAAACAAAAATAATTGGAGATGGGGGAAACAGTTTAATATTTCAATTCTATGCATGGGCTCTTTTTTCTACATGAGTAATTTACACTTCATATGAAAGCAGACAGAGACTAGATTTCAAAGGTTTTTTTTTCTTTTTTCTTGGTTTTATTGCTGGGAAAGTGGAAAGAGGGTGTAATTGCTTTTGTTTCCACATACCTGTGATAATGATCATTTTTAATTTAATAAAATTAAACTAGGAATGTTTCTTACCAGCTAAAACACTATTTCTCCTCACAGAACCTAATGACAAGTGGGTGGAAATTTGTTCATGTACATCATGGTGTAAAGATCACACAATGAATTATTTAATTCTTTAAAGTTATAACCAGTTAAAATCAAGACATTCTGAATAACACACCCCTAAAAAGAGAAGGTATTTGTTTCCAGCTGTTATATCATGCGTTAGACTTGGCTTGTCTCAATAAAATGCAAAATAAAATAATATTCTGTGTCTTTATAGCTACTGGACTTTAAGGAAAGCTTTAGCAACGTTACAAACTCTCCCTGCCAGCATAGCTGCAGAGAATACAACTCAGCTCCATGCCAACACAAGTGTGTGTGTGCACGGATGGCAAAGGCAGGGATCAATTTTTCAAGGCTGCTGCGTCTGATGAAGGATGCTTAAACATCCATCTTCTCATCACCCAGATGGAATCTGTGAGCTTTCAGTGTGATGAAGACAGATTAGGCACCGATTCAGCAAAGCACTTGCAGGTGTGGGTTTGACAGGGCAAGGGGACAAGAAAGAAGAGGATTTAAAAAAAAAGTCTGCTAAAGATGAAACAAGGTACCTCATATCACATTCATAAAGAAATAGCTTTTGGATTTTCCATCCAGACTAGAGAATTCTCGTTAATAGCTAGTTGCCAAAACAGATGCCTTCATTAATGAGAACAGATGGATTTCTCCAGAGGGTCTGCAGATTTAGGCATTACTTTCACTAAATGAAATGCTAATGATCTGGCACTGTGCTTCTCTGTGTGGATTAGACACCAGTAATATTTTATTTGTATTTGGTGAAGTTAGAATGATCCCTTTTAGACCTTCTTATACGTAAATTTCTAGTATTATGCATCACCTCCAGATCCCTCATTTATAAATAAATGAGCCAAATGCATCTGCAAGATTTTACTGCTAGCAAACTCTTTTGGTAGATTATACACTTCTTACAGGTTCTTCTCAAAATTCAGAGGAATATCTGGTTTTGTATTTTTAATTGCAGTTTCCCAAGGCAAATGAATCACTTGATTCATTCTGGTAGGAAAATGAGATTACATAAAATTTTTTACTATTGTATTCAGCACAAGTTTGTTTCCTTGATTTTTTTTTTAGCACAATTTCCAACTAAAATTAACCTGAAAATTTTGTACCAAAGACATTTTGTGTGGAACTAGTTGATTTTATTTCCTAAGTCTCACAATAGTTAATATTTCTGGTGCTAAAAAAAAATAAATAATGCTTTTTCTTAAAAAAAAGGGTTATGAAGTCTGCTTTGATGTAGCTGACTCAAATCCCTCTCTTCTTCTGTCATCTAAAAATCTTCTTTGGTGGAATGAAAGGTTTTGTTCTGTTATGTTTCCATTTTTCTGATTTGCCAATATGATTATTTCAAGATAAATCCTCTATTTGCACAATTCACACCTGTCTGGCTATATTATTCTGTCATGGTTTTTGTTTCTGGAAAGACTGTGAGAAAAATAATACAGAATTCAATTATTTATACGGGAGTTTTAGGACTAATCTGTCTTCACAGTAAAGAAAAAAAATCTCATTAGTCTCAAGAGGATCCCTAGATGCCAGTTGCTTTAAAAAACCTGCATCTACAGCTTAGCAGATACGTAAGCTTCAATCAGCTGTTTTTCAGTTTTAAATATTTGTTTTTGCTAAATGTGATTTCTTTTCAGAATCATAAAGTAGCCGCAAACTCCTTTAGGAAAAGTACTCACTGAAGGTGGGTGTAAAAATTAGAGACCAGGACTAGAAAGTTGACAGGACGATAAAACAATATAAAAGAAATAAAGGAGCTTGAAATTTACAGTCATTGTAGTGACTGACTGGGAAATTGGCCACAGACATTTCTCCTAAAGAAACCAAAATTTTACAGTTCATGTGATCAGGTGCTGAATACTGGCAGAGAGAAAGATGAGTTAGTAACAGCCAGAAGTGGCAGTAGATTTTGGGCAGCAGGATCTGGAGGTCTCCAGCCAGAAGTACAGCCAGTGCTGTAAACTGTGTCCACAGCAAGGACACCAGAGAAAATGTTGTGTGGTCTCACAGCATAGCCTGGCAAGTTCTCTGTTCTAGCACTACTGTGCCATCAGTGATTTGCCAGCCTGTTACTTTCTATGACTTTGTTTCAGGAGTATAAAATTTGTGTCAGGCTGCCTAATCCATGGTACTACACTAAGGAAGACAGGACAGCTTAAAATAACTTAAATTTGATGCAGAGTATCTTCAGTTTCCATTATTTAATTAAAGGAGACCACTTGGAGCAGAGATCTGATGATGACTTCCCTTTCAGAATTAATTTTCCATGCCAGATGTCTTGCCCCTTCTAAATCCATTTCACAGGCTCTCTCTGTTCTCCTTTCTTATTCAGAGTACTGTATGCTAACTTGTCCATGAACTGTACAGAAATCTCAGTGACACCATTGCGTTCACCAACTATATTTCTTCTCTCAAGAATGCATCAGACTTGACAGGTTCTGGGTGCTACGAATACATGGTGATTGACATTAATTATATTTCCTGCCTTTAGTTGCTTATTAATCACATAAATTTCTTATTCAGTTTTCTCTTTCTATGGACTTGCGTAGGACTTCAGATCTGATGGGGAAAAAAACTCAGAATAAGGCAATGTGGTATAATGGGATTCCAACTTAGTAAACAGGCAGAAATACCAAAATCCTGCAGCTGAATAAGTAATCTTGCCAAACAGCCAGTGGAACTCCTCTGTCCCCACCCCTCATGGTAAGCATACCAGTCAAAATTCCCCTCCAGCTCTTCTTTGAACTTCCTGGAGTGCATTATTATACAGGATGAAGGTTGGCTTTAAGGTTTCTGCTAGTTTATAATTGCAGTGCAGCAACTGTGCCCACCAGAAAAAGGCATGTAGTCTGAGTCCTGTTGTATGTTATTCTCTGCATAAATCCATTGAAATTCAAACTCTTTATTGCAAAAGTGAAGTGTGAGACCTATTTTTCATACTGGTGCTGAAGACTGTGTGTTGCTTAAGCCTCACTAAAGACAAGTGAGCCCTGTGTGTGACAGTGGGAATGTAAACCATTTCCTTCATCTCTAGCACTCAAAAATACTTTGGAAAGTAGTGTTTGTATCTGAACTGAATTTTGCCATTAATGTAGCCATCCATGCTGCTGGCTTTGCGGTCTGCCTCTAAAAGATAACAACAGATGATCCTTGACCATATAATATTTATGCTGCATTAACTTCCTGATAGATTCCACATATGTTTCAGGCCAGCAGGATGAATACTGAATTTTCTTACCTTCTCTTTCCCTCCCAAGAAGGAATCAGACTCTAGAGCTCAAGCCTCTGTAGTGCTGGAGTCAGGCAGCACCATCCCACTGAGACAGCCAACTCCCTTCCATGGGAGAGCAGGCTTCCATACAGAGGGAGCTCTCCATAGTACTCCTGCTGGATGATGGAATAGCCTTGGACTTCTCTTCCAGTTCAAATGCTTTCAGAAGGAATTTCACCCTCGCTGAGTTTGTAGAAGCATTTTGTGAGAAACTGGTATCTTATTAAATTTTCTATAAAAGTGCCAAGAGAAAAACATTTATGAATGGAAAAAATAAACTCCTGAAAAGGAAACTTCTGGAAAGGAAGAGGAAGATTAATGCTGCCAACATTCTGTGGGTTTTGTTTTTTGTTTGGGGTTTTTTTTGGCACTGTTCAGCTCAATCTGTCAAATGGCCACCTTGTAGTAAACAGCTTTTTTGGCAAAAAGGAATTAAAGAAAAACCTTTAAATTCCTGCATGAAACTAAAAAGCATTCTACCAGATCTGATTTATTTAACATAATCAGTGTTGGATTCTTTTTATGTACAGTTTTCATCAGGTTAAGAGAGATGTAGCATTGAAGAAATTCTTAGACTACAGATTATTCAGGTCTCTCTGTATATCAGATTAAGTACAAGAATGATTTCGGTTTTGGGACACACTCCAGCGGCTTCTGACACTGGTGGAAGGAATGATGTGGGTTTTGACACCTACAAACCCAGCTCTGGTCTTGAAAGAAACCTAGTGAGAAAGAACAAATTCTTACAGCTAGATAATAATGAAGCAAACCAAATTTTTAAACATTTCCCTGATCACAGTTATGTGACAACTGCAAACCCAATTTGTACAGTTTACAAGAAAAAAATATTTTTCTTTTCATTTTGCGAACTCATCCTGGGATTAGAGACTCAGGTGGATTTTTCCAGCTAATGCATCAGTTTAGAAAAAAATTACAAACATACAGGAGTTACAGCTTGGATAACAAGTGATGCATAAGGCAGAATTTCAGCCTAGCTCTCATTCTCAAAAGTTTAATTGGCTCCCTGGGGCAAATTGTCAAGAAAGGAAACCGATATAACTCTAGATTTGAGGTGGCCTAAAAGCAGTTTCAGATCATAGGAAGTGTAATGCTCGGTTCTCTGAGTTACTTTGGTGTACCTTCAAGGCAGAATTTTACACAATTTTTGAGTGCACAAAAATATTTAGTTCTTAACAGTCATAAATGCTGGGAATAACATGCAACCAGTTCAACATCTGCAGGTTTACCCCTTCCTCATCACTACAGGCATTATAGGCAAGTCTTAGATGGACAGGGAAACTTAAAAGAAATACTGGGGTAGAACTATGTTACTCAAAATAGGCTGATAATTATTTTTGCCAAGCTGCTATTTCCACTCAGATTTTTTTGGTCTTTCTTTTCTTTTCTCCTCTCCTCAGGTTCTTACAGCTTTTCATGTCAGCATTCATCTCTAAAGACTGAATTACTGACAATTCCCAAATCATTCCTCTGATGCTAGATTTTTTAATCTTACATGGTCTTGCTTTACAGACTTATTCACAGATTGACAATGTTTTTGACAGCAAAACTCAGCCATTGTTATATAACTGATATAAGGCAGGATTCACTGCTGAGAAAAGGTTGCTGAATCTCCTTTGTTGTTCTTACTCATATTCTTGCCTACCTTCCAGCTTCTTCTTCCATAAAGAAAGAGATAGGCATGATTTCTTGAGTACAATTTCAGTTTAGAATTCTGGATTTATGGCAAAGTTGGACAGAACTTAATTCAGTTGTTTCCACAATGGGGCTAAATTGTTTCTAAGAGGGGGAATGAGTTTCACAATGCCTGGCTGGGAGATGATGCCAAACTATCACTGAAATTGAGATAACTGATGAAGCAGGAGCTGATGCTGAGTGACAGTGTTCTAATCAGAGGAACCACACGGGCACTCGCTGCCCTCGTGAGCACAGCGCTGCTTCAGGACAGGTTGGCTGGCACCAGCTCTGCCTACCAGCCAAGGGCTGGCTCACACTCCTGCCCAGGCTTGGTTCCCTTCCCTAAAGGATGGCAGACTGCAGGGTCTGTAAGACTTCGAGGGAAGTCTTCCAGCTTCTGCTTGGAAGTTCTACCCAGAGCCAAGTGGCAGGACAAAAGAGCTGAATATCAGTGGTTTGTTACAAATGAATAACACTTTTCAGGACAAGGCACCAAGTGCTTTTGTTTTTCCAGATGCTGACACATTCCACAAATTTTTTTGCTACCTGGCATCTGTGTTAGTGCCCAGAAGCTTTCCGTATTTGCTAACTGGCTGGAGTTAAGCTGCTGCTTCTCGAATTGCTGCTCTCATCAGCCAGTCCTTGTGGAGAAGAACTTTGTGTATCTTGCTCTAATGGTCTTTATGGATGTCTATGATGAGTTGATGCTGGGTGGGTGCCAAATTCCCACCGAAAACCCTCTATCACTCCTGAGATGGACAGGGGAGAGAAAATATAAGGAAAGGTTTGTGAGTTGAAGTGATGACAGGACTAATTACAGATCACTCACCAATTATGGACTCAGCTTTGGGGAAAAAAATAATTTTTTATCAATCAAATCAGAATTAGATCCAAAAAAATAAAAACTAAATCCATTTTAGCCCCATTGACTTCAGCAAACTAATGCAGTTTTGGAACCTTACTCCACGACTTGAAATTAAAAGGAATTTAGCATAATACCTTTTCTGCTGTGTTTCTTACTCATAATTTTCCTATTTATATCCACATAAACCCTGCAAAGTCCCAGTACAAAACCAAATTCTTTGCTTGTCACAATTTGAACTTGAAGTCAATTACCCCTGCTCCCATGTTGTCTGGATAGTATAGTCCTATATGGACAATCAAATAAGAAAAAGTGTGGTAATTACCATGCCCACAGGCAGTATGTCAGCCTGCAAGACAGGCAGTGGCTTAAAAGGTAGTCTGATTTTTCTTTAAGTGGCTTGTCATTTTATTTGATGACATAACAAACACAGAAGGCTAGATTTTCTGCTAGGATAATGGGGTGAAACTGTACCCATTTATAGCACCAGAGTTCCTACGGCACCATATAATTTATAGTTTTTTCTGTAACAATTTTCACTGTTAGTACATCTGAAACCAAACCAATCTTTGTGAGACAGATGGTTCTTATTATTGGAAAAAAATAGATTTCCTAAAACAAAAGATCACATTCCTAGTTTTCCAAGAAAGGGGCAGTGGAGTTGTTTTGGATCTTTTTGGCTAAGGTAATAGAAATGGGCACTTGATGGATGAGGCACATTTGGGCCAAGTTCTCACGCTGTACTCTCCATTGTGCAACTTTCAGCTGGGACATACATAAACTCTGTCTTCATTTCATGTAAATATTGACCTATATAGAGGACCTCCTTAGACTTTCAAATTCTTTAAAAACATGTCTGTTCTTTTAATTGCTTCTTCTTTGCCCTGCTGTGGTGAAAGTAGGTCCTGATCAACATCCTACAGTGCATAGGAAAATGTGAGTCTATTGTGTGAGCCTCAGGGTTTGATGGGTTTTATGCCTGTCTCCCAAACTGCTGATTTATTGATACATTCCAAGGCCTGTTTCCTTTGCTGCTAGCACCTCATAATGGTAGAACTAAGCTCAAAAATAAAATTCAGTCTCTAGGTTCTCAGAATAGCTTTGTTAACTCAGTGAAGGGAACACGTTTCTTGTTTTGTGGTCTCTCAACAGCCTGACTCCCCTAAGGTAAACATAATTTTCGTTTCATGACTAGTTCATTTCAAACTGTGGGTTCCACAAAAAGAGAAGGCACTCAAGAAATACCAGTAGAGCTAAAAACTTATTGGAAAACAGTTTCTTAAAGAGTAGGAGAGGGAATTTCTTCTGGGATGTGCAGCTTGTAAGTGACGAGTCACAGTGGTGGATGTACCTCTCCTTCGGAGTGGTTGGTGGTTAGACACTACCTTTCTTCTGTACTATGTGGTCTCCATTTGAGAGCTAATTGCAACTGTGGCAGGATCACATAATGATCAAGACCACAAGCTCGTGCACTTGGCTGAGCTCTTGGGGACTGATGATAGCTGAGGAAAACAGTACCTACTCTTGGGCACAAAACCCACAAAAATGTAGTATCATAAACTAGTAGATATTATCCATCTCTGTGAGCTGGGGTGATACCATACCTAGGGGGTTTGGCTATTAGATTTTTGAAAAAGCAAATCTATTAAACTCAATTCTTGCTTCCCACTCTCACAAAGAGGAGATTTATTTCAGGATGTCATTTCAAATAAGACCTTATTTTTGTTTCACATGTTGTATTTTTATCTGTTCTTCCTTTGCTGGGTGTAAGTGTCAACAATTTTTTACTGGCAAGAAAAAAAAAGTCATACTCTGTATGGCAAAACAGCACAATTTAAAAATATTTTAATTTGCTTTTAGATGAAATCAAATTTTTTTTCTTGTTTTTGCATATAAAATTGTCTCCTTTGCTTCTAGAATATTGTAATGGTACAGCTGGCCTCAAAATTAAAAAACAATCTTTATCCAGAAGGTGCTGAGGAAAATCTGTGAGGACCATTAGTAATTAGGGTCTCTTTGCAAAGTATTTATTGCTTTAGGCAAGTTCATAACTTTGAATGCCTCGTATTTCTGTACACAGGAAGAGTTCTGTGGCAGAATTATTATCTTTAGAGATTTTTGGTCACCTGAATTGCCATTTTAGAGGCAAAATGATTGTTGTTTCTATGCTCTTTGTTCTCATATAGAACATGAAAAGAATTCCAGAAGATACGAAGACCAATACATCACAAAAGTCAAGTTTGTCTATTGCAAACATAATTTCTGCATGCAGAGTTTATCAGAGTGTTTTGAAAATGGAGACCAGAGAAGTCAGCCGTGACAGCAAGCCAAAAGCACTGTTAATTATCAGATTGTACATGCAAATCAGGCAGGTAGGCACACAATGATTCAGATTGGCACCTTGAGGACTCAGAGAGTATGAACTGTAGCTGGAATAAAGTGAGCTAATGTATCCAACCTATAAAAATGTACTAGTTAATAATTTACTATCCATAAATAGACCTTCTCCAGGAGCAAAATGATTTGTATTCTGAGATATGAGAATCCATTTTTAAATGCTATTCTTTTACCAAATTATGCAGTCAGGGCAATAACAAAAGCTCAGCGGCAACTAGGCAACTGGGTGTGGATCTTTTCTTTTGAACACCTCTGCAGAATGATGATGGATTCTAGCTGCAGGGCACACTTTCTGTGTCTCCAGAGCCTTGTCTGAAAAGAATCAACTCCAGCTGCTCAGTCAGGTTTCAGGTCACCAATGTACTGGTTAAGACGATGAGCTTTGTCCCAGAGAGATGATAATCTAATGAAAGGAAAAAATGGATGTAAAAATTTCCATTTCCTATTTCTGTAGGATAACCCAACCAGAGAAATCTACTTCTTTTTTCTTTTATTGTCTTTTTTTGTATTGCCATTTAAGTAATTAAAACAAACCTTGACTATGAAAGCTAATGCTAGTAGAGCCAGAACATTTAGTAGGACAGATATTCCTAGATGGTGAGACTTAACAGACAAGTTAAAATTTCTTAAAACCTGTGACTTCTAGTGAACAACCTGTCTCCTGAATGCATTGTGTACTTCAAATGCAACTGAAACTATAGGGCTATCAGAATTTGATTGCCCAGACATTTGGCAGGGCAAGAAGGCTTCCTTTACTGCTCTTTTGAGAACTGATCCTGTTTCATGATGTGTTCTGGTCTTTACTTCGATGTGGTCTACTTGACCTAGTTCTGTGACAAAACATGCAAGAAAAATGTTGTATTTTTCCTTCCAAGTAGCAGGTTGTGTTCAGCCAATTCTGGCTTGATTCACTCTTTTCTTCCCTCCTTCCACTGATCAGCCTATGTCCTAACAGGCAATCTCAGCTTCCATACCTTGAAATCCCCTAAGACTGTTTTAATTTGGGCATTTGAGTCAGGCTGATTGCATTTATGTCCCTTATGGATGGCAGAGCACTTTAATACAGGCTGTTGCTTTAGAAGAGTGTGGTGAAGAATATAAATAGCTGTTGAGAGAATATGCAATAAACACTGTATCATTACTGAATTGTTTACTTCGACCAAATATTAGTGCCAGGATACAAGTCAAATTAACAGTGTTCAACAGTGCATAGTGTTCACATAATATCTTAAATATTTAAGCTTAAAAATTGTTCTTGTCTGACAGAAATACTCCATGTGGACACCTTTTTATATCCTATAAAACCCACTCTATCAGATTTATGAAAGTCAAACTGTTTCTAATTACTGTATTTTCTGAGTCTTTCTTCACATTTCATAAATGAACTACAGAAGGGCTTCTAACTGAAGATTTAATCAAGCATCTGGATGAGATGAATGAAGAAAAAGAATCCATCAACTCAAAGCTCATACCTATAAGCATCTTGACCAACTGAACTTTAAGCACAGCAGATATCTATCCATGTTCATCCCAGGTTCGCAGCTATATTTTGTCCTTTAGGAAATGTTCATGAATCACTTTGGTTCTTCTATTCAGAACCAAAGCACTATTGAAGTAAAGAAATTCCATAAATAAAGATCTCTTTCTATAAGATATTTTTCTAGTCTTGAAAATGATGATTTCTTATCTTGCCACAACAACGAGGTGTTCTGTTTTCCCCAAAAGGAGGAGTTTGCTTTTTGTATCTACTTAAAAATTCCTATGAACATTGTTAAAGTTGACTTCAGTCTAAGCAGCTTGTATTGAAACTATCTTGACCAGGTGGCTACTGCATTTACAAATAAACTTCCTATTTATAGTTTAATTACAAATTTATAATTAGCCAGCGTAACAGAGTTGTTTCCATGTCACCAGAATTTCCAACAGTTTTTTGTGCTCTTCTAGGGACAGCAGCCCAAGCCTAAGGATTCATTGGGGTAGTCTGTGAATAAACAGAGGACACAAAACAGCTCCTCTTTCAAAGACAAAGAAAGTATTCACAGATATATCTCAGCAAACCAACTGTTTAATCTTTTCATCTTGGTAATTATTGTAAGTGTTACAGAACAGAATTGCTTTTGTAAGACTACTTCTTATTGACAAATGTACCTGTCTCGTTGTCCTTGCCTTTCATTCTGCCTTTTCTGCTGGACACAGAGAAGTCCCCTGCTCCACTGCTTGGTGTGAAAATCATGCATCCTCTCCAGAAAAGGCTCAAGCACCAGCTAAACCTTTACTCAATTGTACACAAGTTTTCAGCCTGGACTCGTAGTGTTTTGGCATTTCTCTTCATCTGCTATTAGCCTGCTGAGGTGGAGGTCTGGCTCTACTTGCTAAGTGCAGTCTAAAGGTTAGTGCAAAATTTGGGCACAGCTTAGCCTAGGTCTGATCATCCCTACTGCAAGGTCATTTTGCATTGTCAAGTGTTTTGTTGTCAGGACATCTCTGTGTAATATATATATGTGTAATTTGTGCAATTAAACTAAAGTTGAGGTGTTTTATGGTGCTGGGTATAATAATATAAGACTTCTTGCATTCAAAAACCATAACCCATGGAAATTTGGTAAATCGCATCTACCGACCTAAAGACTTTTCGGGAGTTTCAACACTGAAACCAAGACACATTTGCATCTGAAAAACGGGCAGAGTAACTCTTGGAGGAGATGATCAGGACCAATGATCCCATCAACGCCTGATGTAAGGATCACGATAGAAATCAAGGAGATGCCAGACATCTGAATTTCAATACAGACTTCCAGTAAATCATATCAACTTATCAAAATCTTTTCAGCTGGACCGGGAAACGGAGACAACGACCGGGACTGTGTTTCCAAGTCAAAAGAAGTGAGATAACTTCAACATAGCCTCAGGGAGAAAAAACTGTATAAAAAGACCCTTTGGAAAACCAATGTCCCTGTACAGAGGGGAGCGTGGAAGGCGATAGAGAGGGACATACACTCTGTTTACCGGGTCGATCCTGGGCTCGGCACTATTTCTTTTGTTAGTGGCTTTTTGCATGTTATTATTATAAAATAAAATTTTTCATAATTCTAATTTGGCTATCATATTTATAACATCTGCTTGGCTGTTTTTCCAATTTCTTTGGAATTTCTTTGATCATGTTCCACAACTCTTATCCGAAATAATTTCTGCAGTGTTCTGTAGCATTACTGATTGGCAAATTGTGAGGGAAAAATGTCTTTTTTCTCAGTACTTTGAGAAACTGAGATAAATCCTTTTCAGATGATGAAACTTCTCATTGTAGTGTGAATGATCTAAAAATAAGAAAAACAGTGGGATTTAGCTTTTCTGTTTAAGACAGGTGGAAAATGTCACTATGTCTGTGTGAGACAGTGATTGTGATTGGCTGGAAATGTTCTGCTGACATGGCAGTGCCTTAATTCTCAAACACTGCTCCTTTTGTCAGTTCTCACTGCCAGGCAATCAGTCCTATGAGCTGCACTATTTAGAATTTATGAGCTTCCATGCACATCATCACTTCATGCTGTGGTCTGAACCTGTCTCCAGCAAGGCCCTGCCTTGCCATGACAATAATCCTCTACTTTTCTTTGCTGTTGTCTGGCAGAGGAGAATCCTGCTCCACAGCAGTTCGGCAAGCCTGTCTGCTGCCAGCTCTGCTCACCGGGGAGCGGGGACAGGCAGTGCAGCAGCTCAGGGTCCCTGCTTGAACCTGGGCTCCTGCCAAAAGGGGAAATCTGCAGCTACAACCACTCACTGCCTCTTACATCTCCTTTTTTGGCTGGAGGAGGGCTCGGTGCTCCCTCAAGAGTACTTTCAGCCACACCCAAGTACTAATTGTTCAGTAAATTGTTTTAGTAAAGCCTTAATTATCAGCTTATTACGATTTTAATGACTAGGAGACTGGCAGAGGCTGAAGTGAGTCTGCCTGTGATGTGTTATTTTTTATAATTGTGGATCTGCTTGCTGTTCACCCAGGAAGAAATCTGTTTACACGCATGATATTTATAAGGTTTTATTCCTGTTCTAGGCAAGATTTATGTGAAGAATCACAAGGCACTTCTAACATTTACTATGCAGCCAACTTGGATTAAACCTCGCATGAAAGATTTTGTTTCTTGATTTCCAAATTTGCAGAAGGTCTTATCCAAACTTGTTTTTAGTGTATAAATGCTCGGCAAATCACTGCTTGTAACAAAATACAGAAAGGCTTAGAAAATATGACCTTAGAATGGAAAAACTTTTACATGGAATACATTGGTGCAAAAAGAGAATAGATTTTTGCTTGTATCTACAATGAACTGGAAAAGTAGTAATGAGGCTGAATTGTATCAAAAGACATTTGGGATAGACATTAGGGAAAACTCTAATGGAGCTGATAATTAACCACGAAATAGCTTACCTTGAGAGAACATGGGCTCCCCACAGTTACAGCTTTTTAATATTGAAAAACCATCTTTGAGAAGCAGATTAGGTTTACCTGTGTTGTCCCTTGCTGCAGGGTAATGCACTAGATGCCCTCCTGCAATCCTTCCTGTAACTTTATCAGAATTAGTTTGTGAGTCAGAATGAGGCCATAAATTGATTGATCATGTGATT
The DNA here is from genome assembly GCA_013399455.1 of Anthoscopus minutus. Classification (NCBI taxonomy): domain Eukaryota; kingdom Metazoa; phylum Chordata; class Aves; order Passeriformes; family Paridae; genus Anthoscopus; species Anthoscopus minutus. The sequence continues at coordinate 146,531 of VWYI01022071.1, forward strand.
TTGTAATCAATTCTATGTAGAATTGGTGATTTAGATGTATTTACATAGTGCAAACATTTTCACAGAATGATGTTCAGGAAAAGCAGATATTGCAATTCTGAAGTACACACTAGAATCAGAACTGCTGCCTTCTCTTGTTTTATCCCTAGAAAACAATTGTGATATTTGTTTTATGGACATTTGGATGACTGTAAGACATTTTGCTGTGAATTGCAGACTTACATTTTTTTCCCTCTATAAACTATGAGATTTTTTGTCTACTGCTTAGGGCAGACTGCTAGCTTTGCCACATAACAATGTTACTCACTTCAGAGAACACTTTCTGCCAGCAAGGCTTTATGGTTTTGCAAAAGCTGCTTTTGGAATCAGCAATTATTTTGCAAGGTGTGCACAAGTGTGTTTATGTGTCTAAATAATTTACTTGCAGGAAGATTTTGTGTAGGACAATATGGAGCCATGTTTCAGTAAGGGATATGTGTGAGGATGAAAATCCCAGCTGGAACACAAGAGAGAGAATCCTTAGGGATATGTAAAACATCAAAAGAAAAGCAAAGGTAAACAGGCAGGCAGAGGAGAGGATGATTGGAAGAAGGACAGGGAGTAGATGGACATGAAAGTAGAAACCTAAATGAAATACAAATTTGAGAAACTCCTGAAAAGAAGGTCAGATGCTCAAATTTTGTGCCAAGAGTCAGAAAAAGTTATCAAGTAAGAATCACGCGAATGAAAATGACAAAAATACAACGCTGAATTACTTCAATTGCCAAGGCTGGAAAATGCAGTTCCTCCTGGATATTTTTAGAGTGTTTTTAGAAACTTTCCCTCATCAAGAAATGTGAAAAACTCAGAGGAATGTTGAATCAGTTAGAGAGAAGTAAGGTAGGTGCTGCAGTTGCCTGTGTGAAAGAGACTGTAGTGATCAGGAGTGGCTGCAAAATCAGCAATTTTTCTTCATAGGACAATAATAAGAAAATCATGATTCCTGGAAACTGCTGAGGACATAATTAGGCCTGGGCTATGAATTGCTATTATTAAATGGAATATTGCTTATAATTATGTGTTGTAAAAAAAACCAAAATACCAACCAAATTTTAAAAATTAACCAAACTAAAACAAAAAACAGACAAACAACCAACCAGACAAAAAACACAACTGGTGAAAAAGTCCTAAATAGCTCCAGGATTTGTCAATATCCAGACTGTAGATTTTTGCATCTTAAATATATTAGCAGCCACAATATAGTCCATTATGGCCACAACTCAGGCTATTTGCAAGGGCATAAAGGGAGTTACTTACAGTCATGAGAATGGCTCTATTATGGTGATCTCAGCCCAAGGGAATCCCTTGTCATAGCAAATTTTTTTTTTGTATCAAGCCTTAAGGAACCTGGCTTATTTTTAGGCAGCCAAAGAGTTCAATATTGAAATCTAGGAGCTGTTCATTGACTCTGGATACATTGTTCCTATCCAGAGGCTGTGTAAAATGTTAATGAGCACGTCTCTTTCTCAGTAGAATAGGAACCAGGGGTTTAGGCCAGCTAATTTATTATCACTAACACCAGCATGCAAATTAATCTATCACTTACACCAGCATGCAAATGAATCTACCCTTCTCTAAACATAAAGTAAGAAACATCCTTAGGGAAAAAAAAAGTGAATTAAACAAACTCAAAAAAACAAAAATAAAAAGGAAAAATCAAAACAAACGAAACAAAACCTAAAACTCCTGTTACTTCTATGATTCTCCAGAGAGCCTCTTATTTGAAAAGGAGCATGTTTCCTGCACATAGTTTCAGGCACACTTATGTTGTTCTTTCTGACCTTTGGTGCAGGTGATAATTGAAAAATGGAGGAAGTGCTGTAGGAACTGAGAAGAAGAAACGAAAAGGGCTGGGGAAGGAGGGAATATGAAAGCAAAGGAGATTGATAATGGAGAGGGAGTAAAGGAAGTAGAAAAAAAAGATTTAATCCACCTAGTTATCATTCAGCCTAAAGACATGAAACAGAACGGGTGTAAAGTGCTCACAGTAGCACGGTGTAGTAACACACCAGAAAGTATCATGATTTGCCAGCTTGTGTAGATCAAGTGCTAATGATGCTGGAAAGGAATTTTCCAGAAAGGACAGGCTGTGATATCTGCCAGAACTCCATATGTCTACTGAGAAATCTAGTCCACAAGTGGGGTCCAAGAGAGTGACTTCTGAAGATTTAAGAATTTTTTCAGGAATTTGGGACCAAATTGAAGTGATGAAAATATGAGATTGGAAGACATGAAAATATGAGATCTCCTCTAGCTATATTACTGATCTCTGCTACAGTGAAAATCTGCTGATAAATATACAGTTTAGTAAGTGAACATCAAATCCAGTAAACCCCCAGTGCTCCCCCTGTATTCTTCTGTACTGTGTCCCACTGTTCCTTTTGCCCACCATAGGTTTGGTGACTTCTAGGACATATTGGACTCTCAAATCCTGTCTCCAACATAGGTTAACAAGAGAGAGAAGGAAAAAGATACTCATTGCAGTGGCTTTCCATGTAAGCTGTAAAAGCACCCTGAACTACAATTAAAACATTATTTTGTCACATCTGTCTTACAGATGGTCTTAATCTATCCAAGCTGTGGGAGTTGACTCTGGGGAAGCTTTGTGTGAATGTTCAAGGTCAGCCAGGCCTTGTATAAACTATGCACAGATTTCTCTCAATTCATAACCCAGCTGAAGAACTACGGATGTTCTTTCTTCGCTTAACTGTATGCTAGGTCATAGGCCAAAGGAGGAATGAAATGTGTCCATCAGGTACTTCTATTTCCTCCCTTCCTGCCATTAGTTGTCCCCACTAGGACTCTTTTCCTCCCTTAGTCCTTGTATAGCTCAAAGTAGCTCCAGGTCATAGGAGAGGGCAGCAGGAAATCCTGAAGTTGCATACATGCAAAATCCTATGCCTGCATTAAACACAAAACTTTATAGAGAGAGATATGATAGAAAGTCTGCTAGCTCTGTGTGGACATAATTTCAACATATTTGGCTCTCTGCAAAGATAAAATAAAAAGTTAAGCATGAGAGAGTAATTCAATTTTGGCATCCTCAGCATCTCCCACTAAGGATATGTGCAATTAATATTTCATTTGTTAATTATCAAAGGTATTTACCAAGCTTTCTATTTTAAGATCATCACTAAGACATAGTATGAAGCTATGGGACTTCCGTGTCCTGATGTAGAGTTAATTTAATTTGTCTGTTCAAAAAGTCTTCGAAAAATTAATATGTACTGAAAAAAACATTTGTTAAACTATATATTGAAAAATACAATAAGTCTTGTTCATAATTCCTATTTTATATTTACTTTTATTACTCTTTGGGTAGTTCAAAGTGATATAATTGAGGTAAATATTTTAGAAAATGAATGGTGATGGAGTCACTTGTGTCTTTGATGTCTGCCCGCTACTTTGGTAAGCATGTGAAAAGTGATGTTTCTACACCAAGGAGGACCTAACAGAAATACTTGCCTTTAATAACTTCTTGACACCTTTTTCAGCCAGCATTAAGCCTGGCATGTGGCAATTTTAGTGTCTTGTTCCTGGCCAATCTCAAAGGAATGGATTAAACTAAAATGTAAGTCTTGTAGCAGCCTTCTCTCTGGCTTGGCTGCTCGGGTGCATGGACATCCTGAAGCCAAGTGACAGCAAAAATCCTTACGAGTTTTCATGGTAGCCCAAGCAGCTTTGGAGCTGTAGTGCCTTGGCATGGAGCAGCTCTTCCTGCCATGGTAGTTGGCTTGTGAGACCTGGCTCTGTGCATCTTTGTGTGCCACTGCAGGGGTCACTGTGTGCAGTGAGAGCAGGCGTGGTGGAACAAACCATTGTTTGTAGCAGGGTCAGAAAATGTTTTTCAATGTAGCTCAAGGTCTTGTGGTTATAGCAGTCCATCCTTTTCAGTGAGATTTAATGAAAACTTATAATATTACTTTATACTACCTTAAGGGTTTGGCTTTTTTAAGCTACAACTTGTATAAGTGTTCTAGGGAATAGGGTTGAATAAACCCTTGAATAAACCATAATAGGAAATGTAACTAAGGGTATTATCCCAGCAGCAGACCAACTAAGTTGTCTTTTAAAACAACAGGTAATTTCACATGGATCATGTACGTTTGGTAAGCAGGCTAAAAATAACCATTTTTAGTAAGGGCCTATAATTTTCTCCTCTCCTAAACTACTATTTGTTGCTCATGTGAGATGATGACATCCTCTCATACTTGGATGACACAAATTATTTGCTGGAAAATGAATCAAAATCATTTATTTTTATGGGATGATGGAAATTTTCTTATCAATTTACAAAAAAAGTCTTTAGTACATGTGTTGTAGCGTTAGCTAAAGGCAGAATTTATTACAGATCATTAGATCTTCTGTACACATTTACAAACATAAAAGCAAAAAAAATTTCAAACCTTGGCAAAAATTTTCTTTAATTGTGATTCAATTTCAGATTTATAATGAAAATAAGAAGTTTCTGAGAGCAGATATTTCTGCTTAGTAGAAACACATTTTTTCCACCAAAAATAATTAATTTGAAAATTTCAGCCATCTTTAAATTATCTGATCTCGAAGACTTACTTATTTGTACCATCTACATGTATGGAAAGAAGGATATTACATTTTTAGCCATGTAATTTTGAGGTCTGCCTGGCAAACTACAGGAATTGTTAAGAGCATGCTGGATTTCCTCAGGAAAGAGAGCCAATATCCTCAAAAGCATTGTGTATTTATCAAAAGACAGAAGTAAGAATTGACTTTCTGCATCATCCAAGCTTTTAGTGTTGCAGAAGGTCCCTCCTTTTCCCTTCCTTTTTGTTTGTTTGGGTTTTTTTGTTGGTTTTTTTTCCCATAAGAAGAACAAGCCATAAGATATTTATATTTTTATTTTTCATTTCTGGAGTTGCTTTGCAGAAGACAAGCTAGTTTCTTTACACGCCCAGTTTATTTCCAGTACTGGGAAATAAATTTCCCAGTAGGGGAATTTATTTCACTGAGGACAATCTTTTTGCAGTCCTCCACAAGTCAGCACAGAATATAAGGATGCATTACCAGTACCACTTGCCCTAAATCAGTCTTTCTGAATTCTCCATAGGTGCAACAAAATCACAGGAAGCAAAAAACCCCAGCACTACTCTGAATCTCACTCTTCCTCGACCATGTCCCTGGATGAGAGGTTTGCTCTTCGGTCCTTGTTTCTGACCCAGATATACTGCCACTGTTGGTTTGGTGGGATATTTCTCAGGCAGTCTGTAGTTCCTCCTGAGAAAGAATGGAGCAACAGAGAACACTAAATTAGAAAAGCGTGCAGTGCCTTTAGCATTTAGAAATGCATGCTGTGTAAAAATTGCAGTGTCAATGCCCTTCCAGGAGCTACTGTCATGAGGCAGGAACTTTCTTCCTCTTAAAAAAACATACAGTCACATAAAGAAAATCCACCCCTACCAACCCAGCATCTTCAGGGAGTGATCCCCAAAGCAGCACGGATCTTCCTTTCTTCTTTCTCCTGTCTGGCTGCACAGCTCTCACAGCAGAGGTCCAGGGGCTCTCGAGCCTTCAGAGATCCACCCCAGGTGATGATGTTGAGTCAGTGGCTGATGACCCCAAGTCAATATGCTGGGTCTGGGCTGAAAAGAACAGGGCTACCATACAGGTCCTGAGGTGAAAAAATGGTGCCTAAACAGGTTTCCAGAGCACAGATGGTGTAGCCAAGCTGGTCCCTTGCTCTTCTCACCAGCAGGACCAGCAGACATCTAGTGTGGTGTTGTCCTTTGCTTGCATCCTGCTCCAGCAGAGCTAATGCAGAGCTTGCTGCCATCCAGCCTGCAGAGCTTTGCAATTACAGCTTTTCTCTTTCTTTGTCCACTTTATCTGTGTGCTCCTCTGTGTGTACCTTGGGAAAGCTGACTGAAATCAAAAGTTCACTATTCTTTCCCCAAGCCACAGCATCAGCTACTCAAATTAAAGGACAGACCTGCTGTGAAATAGAAAGTGTTCTCCAACTTGCAGCAAGTTCTCATAAAGAAACTGTTCCAATCAGTTCAATACCTGTGGCTTCCTACTAAAAGCAAATGATATTTCACAGCAGATAGCCAAGCTCACACAGATGTATAAATTAAGCAAAATGCTCTTTATTCGCCTTTTGCCTTTACGTGACCACATTGTGTGCATGGAAATACAAAGGAATTCCTTCTTTTTTAAAGGCAGACAATGAAAATACCTAGGTTTTGGAGCATGAATTCTTCCAGTAATAAACCAGGGCTAACTTTCTACTTAAAACTCAATTCTTACTTGAATTGAAAATGTTATTTGCACCAGAATATCTTCTTGGTAATTAACAAAGAAATGTACCCAGTATATGAAACCATAAGCACACTGACATGAATACCAAGACATATCTTTTAGTAAAAGTTGTTTTAATTTTGGAATAAGGTTGAATTTTATATCATTTGTTCTTCAAGAATTCTACATTCCCATAGAAGAATATCAATCCAGGTTGTAAGTTTAGTTCATAATCAGTAATTCTGAGTTCTTTTAAGGAAATCAATCACAACAGTAAGGGTGGGAGGTTGTTCAATGTTTCTTCAAACCTTTTGTAAGATATATATGAACTTTTCTGCTAAAATATCATTTCCCACTAGAGTGAACAAACACACCCTTGGCATATTTCTATTTATAAATCTTACACATATGTCGTTTAAATTATGCTTACTGGAACACATTTCACTCTGATTTCTTATGGCATCTTTCATTAGGACAGAAGGATAATAATAACATCTTTGATGTGTTCCTGTGCTGCAATAGCATAAGTGTTTATTTTTCCTGAACTTTCTCCAAGATTTTAATTAATCACACCTTTGCATTCATCAAGCTCCACTTCCTTCAGGTTTTTTTCTGTAGGTTTTTCAGATTATTTTTCAGCGTTGAAGGTCAAGGTTTTCTTATTTATATTTGTTTTCCTGTGGAGATATCCATCCATACTGAGTTCCAAAGAACATGAGCCCAATCCTCTTTGCTATATAAATGAGCTAATTAATAATCATAAAATTTGAAGGAGATCATTTATCCTAGCTTAAAATCTATGGTTTGTGTCTTTAAAAAAAGAACAGAAAGTAATGTTGTTTTTTTATGTACATGGTATATTCAAAAAGCAAACGCCAAAATCCAATCCTAAAGGTCATAGCACACATTTAAAGACATATATAGCTTGATTTTTATTTCTGGCCAAAACATTTCCAACACAGTGATGAGAAAATAGTTATCTTTTATTCCACCAACTTACACTGTGTATACCTTTTAGCCATTTTTATTTCTTGTATCTTTGAAGCCACATCTCTGACCTTCACACAGCAGACAGGAGAGGAAACAGGAGAAACATGGTCCTCTGGCATGTGGGGAGATCTGTACAACTGCATCTCTGGTTAATGATCTCTTTCCCCATATTCTGTCCTGCACAGCTATACCTCTCATGAAATCTCTGAGGCACACACTGCTGCAAGGTGAGGAGGATATTTATTACCACATGATCATGCCTACTCTGCTGCTTATACTAACAGGGACTATGAATCTCCAGGTTTATTCAGCCATTTTTAGTTTAAACTCAGTAATGGATTGGTACTTTGATCACTGTTCAGATTAAAACATCTGGAAATGTCAAAAAATATCATCAACAACCTATAGATAAAACTAAAATTGTAAAATAAAATCTGCAAAACAATGAAAGGCACTTTTATTGTCCCCCTCATAGAAGTAAGAGAAAAAACTGGTGTGAATTGAAGGAGTGAATGATGAAAATTACTGTGGCTTAGTGTTCCAGTGATACTCAGTGGATAGCAAGAGAATAGCTGAAGTAAAGATGACAAAAATTAGTGCTGAGAAATGACTGTAATACACATCAACCCAGTTCCTGTAATCTGAAATCGACTACTTTCAATTGTCAAAAAGGCATAAATGGGACATAAAATCAGGTAGATTTCTGTCAAGGACATAGAGGGATAGATCCCTTGCCACCACATCGGCTCCACAGAGGACACCCTGCTGTAGCTGTCAAATTCTCAAGCTGCCAGGCCTTGAATGAAATTTAGAAAGAATAACAACTTTTATTTGATCATGATTACTACAGGATATTCATCTGCCATTGACCAGTGTGGTATAATGTCCCTCTCTGGTCTCCCTGAACAATTCACATAGCATCTTTGCCTATTTTCTTAAACAATATCTGTTATGCCAGTATGAAGTTGAGTTGATGTCTCAACAGCCTGCTTGACTCTGAGCCCACTAAGGATGCTTCCACTTGGCATTTGGTGGCAAGTGTTTCCAAAGCTTTCCTGCTAATCAGGAATTGCTTGCCAGCAGAAATGCTCACATTTGCCCATAGCTGTGATGGACAAGCTCTCTGTGACTGCTTATTCTTGTTTTAAATCATGTTCCATGATGGGACTAACTGGGTGAGGTTGGGCCGTTTTAGGAAGCAGAAGATTCCTGCTCATCAGGGGAGCGGTTTACTACTGAAAGTGGAGTTTCTGTGGCACAAGAGGGAGAGGCCTTCTCAGAGAAGTGAGCCCTCATTTCATGCACAGACTGAGTGTCATGGGTTACAGTACAAAATGTAATCAAAAGTGTGTTATTCTATCATCATCTGTTTGAACTGGAATGAGGGGAAGTTATGCAATCTTGTGTTGATAAGCCAGCTGATAAGAAATCAGCAGGACAATTTCCTTATTTCTCCCACGACCCATCCTCCCTCTAGGCAGGGGTTTTCTGCTGATGGGCCATTGAGTCCACTGATAAGCTTACATCATCCCATTGGAAAATGCTCCATCCAGGGGGGAGGAGCCAAGCCCCTCTACCTGGATAAAAACCAGAGAATTGGGGCATCAGGCTGCCTTTCTTCACGGGACTCTCAGAGGAAGACCAGGCCCATCTGTCACCACTGGGCTACTGCCAACACCCTGACCAACAGGATATCAGGTTGTATTCCGACTTTGTGAGTGGCTTTCTTTCTTTTCTTCCTGTTTCCTAATAAATTGTATTTCTGACTTGGAGTCTCTCACTGGTTTTGCTCTCAAACCAGTACACTGAGAAACTAATTAGAGGAACAGAGAGTTGAAATCTGGGACTGTCAGATGGTAGTAATAAATACCCCAGGACCAAAGGGACTGCTTTGTGTTTGTTGAAACTCAGAAATATTCTGTCTTGTTGGAAAAAAACTACAGAAGCAATCAGGTACCTGCAAGGATAGACTGGGCTAGAGTCATCTTGGCAACATCAGAAGAACATTAGCACAGCCACGGTAAGGCAATGGTTCATTTTGCTCCCTGCTGTGTCTCCTACATCACACATGCAAAGTTGCAGCAAAATTGAAAGACTGTCAAAAGCATTCTGAAAATCTAAGGATTTATCAATCACATCACATTGCTATGTGTTCTCTGAACATGTTTTTAACATCCTATTCATGAGTGGATCCTACAAATTTTCCAGCAGATCCTTTTTTTTTGATGAGTACTAATAAATATTTATCACTAGATTTGATTACTTTTGCTAGTTGCTTCGTCAGTGTCCTTGCTCTTTTTTCTTTGTTTCTAGACATATAAAGGGTGTAAATATCTATATTCTTTCCTACTCGTTCATTTCCAGGTTCCTCTGTTTTAAAGCAAATGGTTTACTATATGTTGCATTAAAATCTCTTTTATTTGAGTTTTGAAACATTTCTGTTTTTGAGACATCACTCCAGGATGAAGCCTGGACAAAGCCGTCTCAGAGAACTGGCCAATGTAAGGTCTCTTCAAAAAGCTGTTCTTCTACACCCTTATTTTGATTTCTCACTTCTCCCAAGCAGGAGTCATCAGGAGTCTAACATCCACACAGATCAGAAGGGAAAAAAATGTTTCTACGGTGCTTTCAGGAATGTGTTTATTTTTAGCAGTTCCCTGTAAATAAAAAATGCTTCCAGAATGACTCTGACAAAACAATTTATGTTTAATTAATCATTGGATTTTGTTTTCACATTTGCAAGTAAATGCTTACCTGATGCTCTTAAGTACCTGGTTTTTTTTCAGACATTGTACATTTTTTGTCACTGATTCTTACACTTACCAGCCTAAATCTCAAGAGAGGACATCTGTTACTGAGATGTCTCTGTGTAAGCCTGGACTTTCTTCTAAAGAAATTGAACTCTATTGTCCAGTTTTTTCTTGATATCCATGCAACATGTAACAGTTTAAGGTCTCACTGCTTTAAAAGAATACACCAAAAGTCCTTCACATCTATAAGAGTGATACCCTATGGCATGAAGGAAGCAAATACTGAAGGATGAATTCCATTACTAACAGGACACAAGTTACAGACTGCATTCACCTCAGAGACAGTAGCTTTAATCTGGATTGCAAGGGGCAAAGGGGCAAACCCTTTGCAGGAAAAACTGGAAATCCCATGGCTCAACTCTGTCCTGCAGCTACCTCTCATGATGGCTGCCCCAGGAAACTGTTAAGATATGGAGGCTTCTGAATGTGTGAGCTCAAATGAGATGACATTTTAGAAGCAGTTCTTGGAAATAAAATTAACCACAAGTCTCAGAAAATTTTCTAAATGTAGCATTCAATTAAAATTATTTCTTTTCCCTTCAGTTATTTATTTATACATAAACAAGCCATCCTCACTCATCCTATACATGTAGACATAATCAAATTAATTAATTGTTTTCTTCAACAGTCTTAAAAAAGAAAGAATGAGGGATATTTACTGCTTCTAAGTACTTGGAAACTGCTAGTATAAGCATTTGATAATTGCCAGAGTAACAAGAAAGAAGCAAGTCTTAAAATGGAAACAGACATAACATTTCCTTGAATTGCAGGATATGCATTAGGAGTCAATCATTCTTCATTTGACAATGCTAACAGGAGAAACTGTTATATCCGTAAGATAAATCATATGGTCAATATTGAGGCCAAACAGTAACAATTTCATAACAGTGGTTTTACCCCATTTCTTGTATGTGTTTTATTTGCCTTCTAAAAAGTTATTCAATGCTCTTTTGTAAACGTTCTTCAAATTTCCAGCCAAATTTAATTAATGGCCAGTTCAAACCAATGTGATGTAATGCTGGCTTTATTCTCTGTACAGGTAACTCTTCTGTCCTCAGTGATGCATTTATAGACAGCAGCTTCTCTCAGTCTGGGCTGAGTTCATCAGTCTCTTCTCATCATACTGGTTTCACCATTTCTTTGCCTCTGAACCACACATTGGTCACTTCTCTGGGTCACCAGATGCAAATAAGTGATTGAGTTGTGGGGAAAGTTCAGATCAAGATTTTGCCGTGCCCATTCATGAACTGCTTTTCTCAGCAGCTCTGTGTCACTGGCAGCAGCAATCAGTAACAAAGCCACTATTGCAGCATGGTCTGGTCTTTCCCCTCAGTCATGTCCCATGAATGAGCGCCTTACTTTCAGAATCCAAGTACTCAAATGAACCAACTTACGTGCCATTTAATTTAACTTCATCTCATTTCACCTCCTGTTAATCTACTTGCTTCCTCCTGTGTTATTTTTTTAAAGGAGATCTGATCTTGTCCAATTGCAACATGAGGGGTTTCCTCATCACATTTCTAATTTTTGTGCCAAGATTACCAAAAATATTAAACAAGCTAAACCTGGAAAGATACTCAAGAAGAACTCCAGTAATCTCCCTCTGTCCTGCCAGATACTTTCCCTTTTCCCCTAATTTCCCTAGCCAAATTAGAAAATTCCTTTGGAACAAATTCCACTGAAAGGGGAAGAAGCTCTTCATTCGTGAAAATCAAGTCAAACTGGTGAGTAAAAATATTCGTATAGACTAAGGAGAAACCCAAATGCAAGTCTTCATTGTTTAATCTCTTACATGCATGTGTATGCAACACTTTGCTTTGACATTGTTTTTGAGCCAATTTGAACCAAAATTCCAAGGAGATCTGAATTTATTTACAGCAAATAAACAGAGGGAGGAAAGATCCAGAAATGTTACACAGGGATATCACCTTTTGCTAAAAGGTGCTCTTGTCAAGGGAATAGAGATTTTCAAAGGACATCCCTCCCTGTGACAGGAACGGATATATATTCCTAAATCTCCTGAAGAATATAAATATATGACATGTGATCTAGAGGGATGCATTATATACTTGCTCACTGAAATACATTTTGAAAATAATTACTATAGTTGTTTAAATAAAAATATGTAAGTATGTACAAGACTCTTGTTTTGAATACCTAAGATATACAGCAATACAAAGTATTATTCCCATCCTCAATAATAATCATAGTAATCATAATAATATCATAAGCCCTTCTATAACAAAGTAGAAAATTAAAGATAAAAGTCATATTTGTCTTGTAGCAAGCTGCAACATTAAGTAAGGCATATGGAAATGCCTCAAAGATTCAGTAAAACCCTTAAAGACATTTATTTGGCGTGATTTGTATTTGAGAAACCAGTATTTCTTTAAAGAATGTTATCCCTGGGTGATAATAAGCTGATGTCGAAGTATTGTTCCTTTGTGCACCAGCTGAGGTAGTTGCTTATGGCAGGGAGAGCAAGAGCTGCCTATTTCATCTGTGTCAAATACAGAAGAGTCTTTATCCAGCATTCTAAATCAGATATCGGGCATTTCTATACATGTTTCTGATGCATATCCACTTATTGGTCTCAGCAGCTTCCACTCCAGAGAAAGTATTCTTCTTTCTCCTGCAACATGAACACAGTTCTGTCTTTACATCTATAAGACACTGCTGGTTTCCTTAGGTATTTTATTTGCAGCAATAGAAATTAAATTTCCCCCGGCTTAAAATTATAAAAAAAAAATTTAAAAATCCCCATCTCATTCATCTAATCCCTCTTCAGAAAAATCCCATAACCTTCTTTTCAAACAAATGCTAAATCCTGAGAGCAGACCTCTGCCACTTCAGATGAGCTGCACCTTTCATCTTGCAGAGGTCAGTGCAGTGAAATGACAATGGCTGACTCTCTTATGTTATTTTTTAGAGTATCATCATCCCACAGCAGCCAAGCAGCAAGGCTGCTCAGAGCAGCATTCTGTACTGGGTAACACATTGTCATGGCAACCAAACAAATGGGTCATCCCACTCCTGCTCACTCCCATTGTTCCACGGTGTGTGAGAGAAATCGCAACACGAGCAGAAATCTGTCTCTGAGCTTCTGTGAGACTCAGCCAAGTTTCCTTTTCCCCAATCTGCTCTTGGGTACCTCTTGGGGAAGCACTGGGCCTGTGTGCCTGCTCAGGGACATGCACATGCACAGGTCCATGACCTCAGCCGACAGACAAGGGCTCAGGAGCAAAAGCAACTCCCAGGAAACAGTAATGATCTCCTATTCCCTTATATATTACTAGATAATAGCAAAAAACACACTACTAAAACAGTGGCAATAAAGTGGGGATGGCCAAGCCAAGTCTCCTGATAGAATGCCTTGGCAATGTGGTGATTCATTTCACCACAATGAAACCATTCAAGTTCATTGAACTTGACAATGAACAAGTGGATGAGGGAGTTCTGTGAGGATTGTGAAGTGGTGTGTCTGTTGAACACTGCTTTCTCCAAGCTATGTTGGTCCTGTGCTTTCCTCACTGCTCCAGTCTTGTTCTAGTTCTACTTCCTCACAGTTCTTCTCATTCTCATTCTTTTCTGTGCTCTGTAACAACTTTTTGCCAAAACTTCATCTTCTACTCCTGTGGTCCTATAGGCTCACACCCACCCTGCCACCCTCCATAGCTTCTGATAGGACAGTTTCTGAATCACCTATATTTCACACTGCAAGTTACATTCTCTCATTTGCTTTCAGACAGATGAGAACTTAATCAAGTTTACAGCAATTCCACCTGGAATTGTGAGTGCCAGACATCTGGGTGAAGAAATTATTGTCTTGAAGTTTACATAATTACAGTCAGCCAAAATTCATGAAATGCTTCCAAGATTCGGGATAGGGTTGACATGGATGGGGGCCAAAATTATGGTAATTATTAAAAAATTTAAACAAATTTCCCACACTTTGCCCTATCCCCATAGTACAGAGCAGGATATGTAGTTTATCAGGACATGCTGCAGTTTTATTCAGAGCATGATTCCTTTTTACTTATGAATATCTATTCTTTTCCAAATAAGATATAACCCCTGAAAAAATTGTTATTTGCACATCTCAACAAAAAATTCTTAATGTTTGCAAGATAAGACCTCAACAGATATTGTTTGTTTTGTGCATGCTGAAGGTCAGAGACTGAAAGGCAGTGTTCTCCAAGGAGAGAATGAGAAAGATAGTCTGGAAAGGGTAAATAGACTCTAGAGATGTGAACTGGGTCAAGAGGAAACCCAAGACCAGTAGATGAGAAGATGAGTTTAAGATGATGAGCAGGATCACTGAACCATAAAATGGTAAAGAGTCAGGAGGGACCTTAAGAGTCATCCAACCCCCAAAACCCTGCCATGGGCAGGGACAACTTCCACCAGAATAAGTTGCTCAAAACCCCATCCAAGTGACCTTGAACCCTCCTATGAAGGTAGCATCCACTTCTTTGGGCAACCTGTGCCAGTGCCTTATTACACTCATAGTAAAGAATTCTTCCTTATATTTCATCTGAGTATATCCTCTTTCAGTTTAAGACATTACCCCATCCCCACCTACCCTGATAATGAGTCCCTTCTCTTTCCTGTAGAAGAAAAAGATGGCTCAAAGCCAATGAGTAGATGTTTTCAGAGTGTGAAAAAATGAGAAGAAACAAGAAAGGTTCTGGATTTTATTATAGTCCCAGATACTGGTGAACTGGGACTGGATGGGTAAGCAGATTGTGGGAAGGGACCCTGCAGTGAAATAGTGCAGGGTGCAGATTTGCAGATGAAGAACCACTTAGGTGAGAACAGGAAGGTACAGGAGATTTCCATGGGGAATGAGTGGAGAAGTAAAAGAGGCTCAGCTGCCCAGGGAGCAGTGGTGGAGCATGAGGACCAAAGGAGAGGAACAGCACAAAGTCTAGGAAAGGAGAAAGTAGGAATGTTTCTAAAGGAACACTGATGTGAGAAATCCAGGAAAGCATAATGGAGACTGAGTTACAAAATTCTCTAATGAAGAAATGCTGGGAACATGGAACAGAAAGGATTGATTGATCTTAAGGAGAAACAGTAAGAACTATACCTGGAATGGAATTAAAAATTCATGTCTCACCATTCACATGCTCTCAGAGAATATGAGTAAAACTCCACAGCTTTGGAGTTTTTTGCTTCATCAGGAATGATGATCTGCTACAACTGGGAGTTACCTTGCCAGCTTCAAGCTGCAGTGTTCTTTGAAATAGCTGTAATTGTGGCCAACATGCAGGCCAACCATGAAGTCACCAGGCTGACATCACATTATGGAATATTCTGCTCCTGTTTCTGATTCAAAAACAAACAAGCCATTAAAAAATGGAAAAAGTCAGAATATTAGATGCAAGCTACTTTTAAAGCATCATGAAGCTCACAAAAATATTGGCAATGCATTTCTTGCATTTCTCTCTGCAATCTTGTACTTCTGTCTGCAGTCTTTTTTTCAAGCCATTTTTATGGCTTTTTATGGTGGAAAGTATACATAAATGTCACACACTAATTGCAACAGGAATCAGGGCTCAGTGAAATGTAACAATATGCTGTGAAAATGAGCCACGGCTGTACTGTGAAAGGTGCCCAGTCCACAGGCCCACAGGTCAGAAGCTCTGAACAGAGGGGAGCAGGAGGAGAAACACAAACGCCTGCTTTAAAGCTTCTGCAAAGTTCTGCTCTACCCTGCCTCTCTCCCTGACATTGCCAACAATGCCAGGCTGGTCACTAGAGCCAAACATTCATGTGTAGCAATTACAGCTACTCATTATCTGGGTCTCTCACTTGAGCCTGAATTGATAAGGTGCTGTGCTTTCACCATCGCCTTTCATGTCTTTGAGAGCTGTGATTTGCATATCTAATATGCTAAATGCACTGACAAAAGTCTTCCATTGGCAACACAGAACAAGCCAGAACTGGGCTCCTTTTTTTACTTCTTTTGTTTCTCTGTCCTGCAGATATAAATTGGATGTACTAGTGCTGCCTTATGTTACTGAGATTCTCTAAAAATGTGTTCATTTTTTTTTGTAGCTGTTGGATGCTAATGCAAACAGGATGAGAAGTCTTAGAAAAAGTTCAGCTACTTTTTAGAACAGGCTTTGAAAAATGCAAGAGGTAAGGCACAGGAGCCACATGAGTAAAAAAAATACTGAAAAGCTGTTTAAAAAGTGAGCACTCAATCAGGCAGATGTGCCATGAAAAAGCACAGTATGTAATGATGAGATTGCAGATAGAATTAGAAAGCATAATCACAAAAAGCCAAATTAAGTTTGCATGTGAGTCTTAATTCTTGCATCATTTCCCATCTGTTGAGGGCTTGACTTTTCAGCCTCAAAAGCAATATAATAATACAACATGACACAGGTTTTGTACATACTCTTACTTTCTCAAACACAAACAAATGCTGAAGCAGTAAGAAAGCCCTTCAGAGTCATGGGGATAGTGAATTCTTTCCTGGATCATCATGGTCATGTTATTTTGTCGTGGTCGTGTTGTAGTTTGTTGTCCTGCTCTCATTGTTGTGTTCTTTCACATTTTTTCTGTGTAAAAATCTTTAGTCCCCTATGCACTCAGACTACAGTCCTGATGGCAGTAACAAGATCTTTAATGCAACAGAAATGTTACATTATCTTAGCATTGTCAACATTCCTAGGAGCCCATCACAGGGACTGGTATTTTAGAAATGCAATGTAAAAAGACAGCCCTTGAATAAAGAAATTTATATTCTCAAAGTAAGACACAGCTATAAAAACAAGACACAAACACATAAGAAAGACAGCAGATGAAAAAGTAATAAAATACATTGTTCATATCAGAAAAAATCAGTAGTTTTCTGGGTTTATGAAAACATAATTGAAAGCACTGTTGTGTCTTTCATATCACACCTGCTTTACACTGTTTCCAAAGCTGCAGTTAAAGGGAGAGCTATTTATTCTCTTCCTTGTCACTGGAGGCTTTTACTTATAGTAAGAAAAATTCAAGCCAGCAATCATGTAACATATTACAGATTCTTTATTCTGTTTCCAGTTCCCAAAGCCCTGTTTTGTCCACTGTTTTACCATCATCTATAAATTTAATTTCATAAGATGTAACAGGGAGACTAGAGCAAAATCTACGTGGTAGTAATGGTGAACATTACTAAATCAGAAAACTAAGTGACTCGATGTTATTGCATTATGCAAGAGAACAGGATTCAAAAGATTTATGACACAATTCTGTTTGAAGATTCAAAGGGAATAGGGGTGAAATTACATATTTGAACAAAATGCCTAAGGATTATTGCACTTGGAAGAGAAATATCATGATTGTGCATACATTCAAATTCATGAGCAATATGCAAATGAAACATTTAATCAGTTTACAGAAGACCTACAAGAGTGAGCAATGTGTAACTACCATAGTTCATGCTAGCAGCAATAAAGATTATAGAAGACAAAAATAAAAATATCACTGTTCCAAGAACATGAGAACAGAAGATCCATAGTTCATATTAGTTCAGGAAACTGAAAATGTGCCCACTTCTGACACAAAGAACCAGTATTTTCCTTGCCAATAGCCATCATTGGAAATTCAGAATGCAAGGGAATTCTGCATTTAGTTCCAATTTTTTACATGGCCTGTACCAAATAACTACTTTTCTTTTTTTGCCTGATTTTTTTCTTCCTCTTTCCCAGTCTGTGGTTCACTCTAAAGGTGAACCTTATTATTAAGGTTCTTTTTATTAAATACAATAATATTAAGAAGAAAGAGGGATGCAGAAGACCTAATCATGCACACCTGACTTAGCCACAAGTGTGAATTTGAGCTAGTTACTTTATTCCTCTGTGCCCCAGCTTTTCTCTCTGTGAAATGGAACCAACAACAAGTGAGTGCAAAATCAGGGTCTCAGAAAGCTCATTCTTGCTTATCAAGTTATTTACCTTTATGTGATTTGCAAAAAATCCTATTAGTCCCTAGATTTGGGAAAAAACACACCACAGTTAATTCAGCCTTGATTTGGCCACCTCACTTAGTCTTCAACACTAAGGAATGGAGATGTTTCAGGCACAACAACAATTATATTCTCACTTAATTAATTTGTAACATTATTCTCAAATCATGCTTTATAAAATAATTCCTATCATTGAGCATTCCGTATTAATATGTACTAAGTACTAGATAAACTTACCAAAATAATTAATTTGTTTCAACGAAAATTTTTCTCTGAAAATTGCATTCCCAAAGTCATAGACTGTCTTAGATCTGACACTGGAATTACAGGGCCAAAAGTCATGCTTTTTGTTATGTAAAAATTTTCAGGCTTCCTGACTGCAAGAGTTTACCACTACTAACAATTTAGAATTCATTATTGTGGCACCATTAACAAATATTTGTCCTTTACTTGTAAATACTTTCAAGGCTAGAAAGAAAAAAATTTCCTGGGAAATGCAGAGTTGAGACATGAATTAAACCAAAGGAAACATTGTATATCTTTGTGAAAATTACATTCTTGATATTACTTGTGTATAAAGGGTTGACAAATCACCAATCTCTATTTTCCTTGGTCTTTATGCTAGACTGAGGGAAAGAGCTTCTGGTGACAGGAAAAAAACTCTGCTTCTGGCATATTCCACTCTTTTATTGCCCTCAGATATTCCTTCTGATCTGGGTCCTTTTTAATTCTCAAATAATTATCTTTATGGCAATTGTTATAAAATCCTCACATTTACAAGTGGAATGATACTCTTGAGGCAGTTGCTTCACGTGTCACTTACCCAGGAGGAAAAAAATGCATTGATAGAGAACAGTAGAAATTTCATCAAAATTGATCATTTTCAAGCAATGGTTATACAATATCCTGTAACAAATTAAAGATTAAACAGACCTAGACAAAATGCAAGGTAACCATAATAATGCAAATAGAACGTAGTTTAGGTTCCACTTTATAGCTTAATGATATCATTAGAGAGAGCAATGAAAACCAGAATGATAAGATGCCACATTAAAAAAAAAAGTAGCAGAAGAAAAACTAATTAGAAACAGTATGGAAGAGGAAAGAATTGTACAGCATAGAGATGTTAATAATATAAGAAGGGAGAACTAAAAAAACCAAATGGGACTATGACAAAGTTAATCTCACCTGATTTCTAGAATTAGTGGATGTATATTTTAAAGAAACACAGAAATCTGGGAAAATAAACACATATTTTGGACAAAGCTGAACAAAAAACAACCAACCAAACAACAGGGAGTAGAGGAATGATCTGGTCTCTTTGTCAGAAGAAAAACAAATCAAAACCACCGGAAATATTTTTGGCATATGATGGAATCAGCAGAACATACCCATATGTGACGGTATATAAATAACAGCAATGGATCTGTTACAGCTTGTGTATAATGGAAGTAAATGCAGCATCTTTCCCTTAAAGTGGCTCAAAATCAGAGAAAGCACTAAGACTGAAAATAACAGCTTGCTTCAGTAGTTTGCAAAAAATCCAGCTGAGATCAAGACAAAATCAAAGACTGAATAGCAACTAGAGGTCTGACAGCAGTAATGAGTCTAGAAAGGCATGAGGATTAGTTTTAATTTATTTTTTGCCACCTAAGTCTCCACCAGGGCCAGTTCAAAGCCTTAAAAACACCAGGCTCCTCTAAGTATTAGAGTTCAGGTTGAAACTGTTAGTATCAGAATACACTGGAGTCTTCAGAGTGTAAAAGTTGTAAATTGTCGGAGTACCTCTATTCTGTTTTGATAAATGAAAATTTTAGAAGATATTTCTTCATGCATTTATTTTTCTGTTATATACTTCCCCCAAAATCTCTTTGTTTTCCTGTTCATTCTCCATATATAGCTAGCATAGAGAGAGAGAACTCTTACTATTAAGACTAAATTAAAATAGATTTACACACACTGATATATATGGCAATGTTTCCTCTTTCTGGATTATTCATATGTGGACAATTTTCCAAAAGACCTGAAAAGCAGTTCAATGTTGAACTTTTCCGTCTCTCAGAAATTTAATCCTTGATGGCTCTCTATCATTGTAAACTCCATGGAGATAAAACTAAGTTATTCATTTTAATATATGTCTGTCTTGCAGTGAATTGACCATTTTTCTTTATAAATATCCCTTCCAGGCAGAAGACAGAATAATTTATTCTTTCAATTCAGAAAACCATAAGAACATTGTGCCTTAATAGAGAGATTGTTTTTCCCTCTCTTGCTTTCTCCCTTTGTACATACACACGCAGTCAGCCCCTGTCCAGAAATAAAGTCTCAGATCTAGTTATGTTTTATGTAGGAAGAAAAAATTTTTTCTATCTTCATGCAAGTACTTAAAATATATTTTAAGATGCAATACTACTAACAAAGCCAAAAAAATTGCTTCTGTTTAATAGCTGACTATTAAGAATCTATGCTTGGATTCACTGCATCAAATCTTTCACATTGCAGGAAAATAAAACATAACAAGGTGATATGATTTACAAATTGAACATTATCTGCATCTCCAAGTTGTTATAGCATGTTGGATGTATTGGACATGTTATGATAAAAACTTCCTAATTACTTATTGACATCAGTCAGGCTGTCAAATACCTTTAAAAATCCCTGGGATTCAGGATTTTTTAACATCAGTTTGCAAGGGAATGTTTGCCTTACCAAAAGATATCACAAGACCATAAATGTTGGCTTTGAAAGGGACATCTTGGATAACCTAATCCAAACACCTGCTTCAAGCAATGATGGTTTTATTAGTCTCCTCATAAGTGTACTTAACATTCCCTTAAAGATACCTAATTAATTATTTTGTCTCTACTCTGGTGACAAATCATCATACTGTCTGATCAACCATAGTGTTAGATGAAAATGTCTATGTAAATTAATCTTTCTTCCAAGTACAGTACTGGCCAATACTTCTGTCTCCTGCAAGATTTTTCATTTTTGCCTTTCCTGGTTTCACACATCATGATGGATCTTTTATAATTTCTCTACTTTTATACTAAAAAATCTAGTCATGAAAAATCACTGTCATTTAATGAACATGTTATTCTATATTCTATAACTCCCTGTCTTATTCTAAACTTCAAGAAAAGGCACCCTACTACTACTATATAAAATGACAGTGATACTCTTCCAGATCTTTGAAAAATGCATTTGCTTGGACTTCTTTAGACACACATGTTTTTGTAACAGCTTAGGATAAGATTTCATTCTTGTTTGCAATAGTGACAGAATCATGGATTTTTTAAACAGATTTTATTTTATGCCTATGCAGCTTCTCATCTTCCAGCTTCTCATCTTTTGTGCTGTGAACAGTAGCATGGAAAAACTAGTAGAAAAATGAAGTTTGTTGTCTCTTTTGCTTTTTATGTGGTATTTTTTTGACCCTGTATTTTAATTTCTAAGTTCATGCATCTGACAAAGACTTCGAAGAATCTTACTGAATATTTTAAATATCTACATTTAGGTCTATTTCCTTAAAATATCAAAGTAGGGCTAGATTATGATTTCAGGGATGGCAAAATCTCTGACATTCCTAACAAAGAGGAAGGGGAAATTCACATCTCTTTTTTTATCAAGTCTACAGACAGTAGAAAGCTGCTCTTGTGACGGAAGTTTTGCCTCAGTCTTCAGAGCAGCCAAGATTTCATACAATGTATTTTCCAAAACAGCTGGCAGAATTGTCTGTGCCATAGTAATTGGGTAAAAGATAGCACTGAGCTACTGCTTTGATAATAGCTAGAGAGGGAGGCTGTGAGGATTTTCAGTACTAGGCAAGTGAATGTGTTTGGCTTTAACTCCTGTAAATTATTGCTGTATATTTTATCTCTACACATATTGGTTACCGTTCCAATGGGGAAAATTTACCATGCTAAAAAAACCACACTTTGGCAATCTCTAGACCACTCATGATAGCTGCAACTTCTCTGTGCAGTGAAATTTGTTCTGTGAAGAAAAACTTTCTGATTTATGCACCCTGATACAGCCAGAACTGGACGAGGCACCTGTCTCCCCACTGATGCCTGCAGGCATTCACCTGTTGTCTTTTACAAGCACAGAAACATGTTTTTTAAAAGGGTATGGTGGCAGCAGAAATAATTTCTTGTTTTTCTTTTCAGTCACCTGCCAGCACAGTGCACTGAGTCAGCTCACTGAGGAATCAGAGGCAGCACAAGTCAAGCTGGCATGGGGGGGCAATGCCACTGTGCATCTGGGACATGACAAGGGATAGAAGAAAAGCAAAAAAGGATTTGCTGCTCAAACTCAACAAGTTTGCAGGCTGGTTCAGCCCATCTGGTCCCAGCACATCTAAAGATAGGATAGCCTTACAGAAAAAGTGAAAAATAGTTTCTTGGGGATCCAGCTGCATCTAATGGGCTTTATTCTAATGGACAGCTCTAGTCATAAAGTACAAACTTGAAAAACCAGGTAACAGAGTCTGAAACTTTATTCCTGTGCACATTCATGGCTGATGAGACCACTTCAAGGGAAGAAAGATAAACGTCTCCACTGACAGTGTCTTACACAGTAATTCACAGCATGCAGCCGGGTGGCACTGCCCTGTTGTTGATATCTTTCCCTTTCTCTTTGCAATATGTATAAGGGTAGTCCAAATTAATCAAAGTTATTTCACCCCCTCATGTGAGGTCTCATTTGGTTTATGGTTTCTTTGTGACACTGCTCATAGCCTCAGATTCCAACTACCAGAGTTTTCAGGAACCCTCAGGAGCAGTAATACCAATATAATTCCTTTGTGTTTCTTGTCACTGGTGAAAATTCTCCAGCTTCAGATTCTCTCAACAATGAAATAAAAATGTGATTGTACTTCTTTCCAGTCAAAAATTGTTAGAGTAGTAGGAAAACAGGACCTTGTGAGTACAAGAACTCCTAGTGAGGACATAACTTCAAGGATTTCTTGTTGCTTCTGCATTTTCAGACTTTGCAAAGTTTGCTTGCATGTTGCTGTCCAAAAGGATGAAAAACTCTGTTTCTATGTTCAGTGTACAAGAGGAAGTTCTTGACAAATTAAATTCTCAGTCTCAGCCTACCTTTTCCAATATCTCAGTCTTCAAACATGTTCCTTATTTCTAAGAATGAAGGATAGTTGTGTGCCATTTCTTGGAACAAATGAAGTATTGTATTAATTTCTGCACAATGATCCTTAAAGGCTTTTTTCTGGATTCAGTTGCTGCTGTCAATTTCTTGGATGACGCCCCTGATTCCTCTAATAAGTTCCAACAGAAATCTCCCAAGATTTCCATGAAACTGTCTGTTTCCCAGTAATCACAGTTAGGAAATCACTAGACCAGTGCTTCACGATCTGTACTTGCCACTCAGGTATTTTTAGGTGAAGAAATAAGTATACAGGCCTTACATTTTGGATGACCTCCATACCTACACATCTATTACATGAGATTCTTTCCTTTCCAATTTCTAACGGAAAGACCTAAAAAGGTAAAAAAATTAAGGTTTTCCCGAGTAGAAATAACTGAGATCTAAAACA
Source organism: Anthoscopus minutus (assembly GCA_013399455.1). NCBI lineage: Eukaryota > Metazoa > Chordata > Aves > Passeriformes > Paridae > Anthoscopus > Anthoscopus minutus. Next base: position 170,157 of record VWYI01022071.1, read on the forward strand.
CAGAACTTGGTTACTGTAATTTTCAAGAAGTATTATGAAGATGATGGAGATTTGGATTAAAGTTCTTTTGGCAGTAAACAAGCTAAGTAAAAATGATTTTCAGCTTGGTTTACTCAGGTGGAAAGAGGGGAGAGAAGAGAATTAGCCTGAATTTACAGAATGCTGGGTTTCTGCTTTGAAATTATTTTTGGATTAGTATCTGGGCAGATTCTGTTCCAAAAGAAAAACTCTAGTCTAAAGGAAAAGGATTATGATCTCTTAGAAATAAAATTTGGAAGTTTTGTTTAGATAACAGTTGAAGAAAATAGAAGAGATGGGAAAATTGAGATTTTTCCTATTTTCGGCAATCTAAGAGGCATCCCTGAGACATCCCCTGCAAAAAGGAGAGTAAGAAGTAGAGTTGTACTGAAAAGTAGGTAGTTTTTGCTTAACTGTATATCTTTAAAAAAAGCCTGAAAAGAGAGTACAAAAACTGGTTTGCAATGGCTATTATAACATTGTACATAGCATTGTGAGAACCAGATTTTCCTAATGATTTTTGTAAGATGTCAGTTTTGAACAATACAGCAGGTATTCAGTAATCTCAGAAAATAGAAGAAATGTGTCATCATATGTCAGAGCCTCTATTTACAATGCAAATTAGAGAAGATAATTTGACACTGATGAGTGTACGAATAAAACCTATGAATTCTACAGATTCTTTACTCTTGAGGTCTGAAGAAAGAAGAATACAAGGAGAAATTTCTAGGATAGAAGGCAGAAAGATTAAAGCCTTCCTTTACTTGTTGGTCATGGTAATACTGGAATATCACAGCAATCACAGAATGCTTGGAACCCTTTCAACTACCCAGGTTATCTCTTGGTCCAAAAATGCAAAAAAGGTCTAACACAGCAGGGCTTCTATATTAGCAAGGAGAGAACTTGCCACCTAAGGGAGGAATAAGCAACTTTGGGGCTATCACAACCTGATTGTGAACAAATAACTAAGACTAAAAACAAAGTGAACACACAAAGAGCTGCTAATATTTACCCTACAGAAGCACAAGGCTCACAGAAGTGCAGAGTAAAAGATTAAGCAGCCATCATTAGCACTCCACATTCTCTAGAGTTCTATTGACAATACCCCAGCAAGGCTTGGTCAGGTGAACTACAGCAAAAACTGTGAGGCAAAGTAATCTTTTCAATACAGTAAATAATGTTTCAGTAAGAGGAAAGCAAGACAAGCAGAAAACGCTTGGATGCAATCTGTGCCCATGGAATCATTGAGGCAGAGCTTTTCTCAGACACCAAAGTTTCTGAGGGGTCTTGAAGAAGCAGTGTCTGCCCCTCACACCTCAGTCTCTGAGTGTTCTCTTTTAACGCAACCCTCATTATTTTCTACTCTTCCTTTTTCTGTCTTTCACTTCCTCTATTCTTGGTTAGAACTAAAAGACAGCATTGCAAGCAGCAAACTTTTACAACCTCCATGATTTCACTGTCTTGAAACACCACTACATGGGCAATCTGAAGCTAATGAGTGCTTTCCAGCGTTCATTTTCAAGCAGGTAATCTTGAAATAGCCCATTGTAGTTTTATCACCATAGTATAAGGATCTCTAGTTGTTTCACATAGAAGCACGCAGATTAGTAAGTGAGATCTGGTGGAAGAAAGCACTGCATCAGCAGGCAAAAAATAGCGCCCTCGGGAATCCTAAAAACCAGGCAGAACTTCTTTAAAAGAAAACAATGAACTAGAAGGAACACAAAGAATAAGAAATAGCCAGTCTATTTCCTTAAGGGACAGTGCAAAGTAAGAATAAAGAGATATAAAAGAGAAATGTACAGTCACAAAATAAAATGCAGAATTTAAATTGCCTCATGGTAAAAGTAAAGCCTTTTCCTGATTTCTTTTGTGGCTGCTAAAGGTACACTTTGGGGCGTTTGGGTGGGATCTTTCTTGAATTCTCAAGCCTCAGAAACAGAACAGTATAATCCTTTCCCTGCCTTCGCTGAGTCCTTTCTGAAAGTGTAGAAGCTCTGATGGGAATAACTGAGAATTCTTTAGACTTCTGAAGACAAGCTCCAATTTAGGTCTTTGTGGACAGCCGGACTAAGTTTTAAGATCAGAGGCGGGCTTAACACTCCCCTCACTCCAGACCTCCCTTCTCCCGCGCCCCTACAGGATTCCTCCCCTCGCCCGCGGCAGGAGCCTAGATTCTGGAGCTTCTGGAGGTGCTGGAGGTGCTGGAGCTTCTGGAGCTTCTGGAGCTTCTGGAGCTTCTGGAGCTGCTGGAGGTGCTGAAGCTGCTGGAGCTGCTGGAGGTGCGCGGCTCCTGTGTCGCACCGGGGAGCAGCGCGGCTCGGAGCGGCGGCGTTGGCCGGGGCTGCCGGGGCTGCCGGGGCTGCGGGCGGAGGCGGGCAGCCCTCCCCGCCCTCCGTCCCTCCCTGCTCCCGCCCCGTCCGCCGGAGCCCGGCGCTGCTGC